>JABUQX010040284.1:0-17500 GCA_015478945.1 Trachelipus rathkii
GGGGCAAGAAATAACATTATATATATACTATAGACGTGATACATAGGAAGTTCTCGACTTGTTTCGTTTGTGTATGCAAATTTATCAAAAATGCTCACCATAAAGAAAGTAATTCTTATCGTATTATAAATACTATTATAGGTCTTAATATTTTTACCATGTTATAGCCGAAATTTATTGGAGATTGCATTAATTAAATTGATAAACAATATAAAGAGGTGAGTATGAGTATTGGAGTATCCTTTTGGTATTATGATAAGTTAATTACAATAAATATTAAGCTATAAATCTTTGCTAGTCATTTGCAAAATTAGTTCATATCACATGAATAAGAGTATGTCAATATGTTAATAATAATAATAACTCATTTGTTATTATTTATTATATTCTGTTATATTATACTACCAAATCCTTATACTATATAACATAAGAAGAAAAAAATGTATAGTAGAATGTTTTGTAAACAAACATTCGTTTTAGCAAAAAAAATTATGCTTAATAAATTGATGATGTAATATATTACTATAATAGAGCGTAATATCACACATAATATATGACAAAAAGATAACTGACATTAATAAAATTAGAATTATAGAAAAATATTATATATTTAATAATTATATTAATATATATATATTATATATATATGTTATATAATATATTATACTATAATATATTATATAATATTATATATATATATATATCTATATAAATATATTAATAATATATTATTATATATATAATATAATATATATAAATATATAAATATATAATAATAATACATATATATATATATATTAATATAATATATTAAATTATATATATATAATATTAATATTATTATTATATATATTATATATATATTAATTCTAATATATATATAATTATATATATATATATATATTATATATATATATTATATATAAATATATTATATATAGGCTAATATTATATATATATATATAATAATTATATAATATATATATTAATTTTAATATATATATATATTTAAAATAATATATAATTAATACTATATAATTAATATATATAATAATATATATATATATATATCTATATATAATATTATATATATTAATGTATTAAATATTAATATAATTTATAATATAATAATATTATATATATATCACTGCTAGTGCATAGCGTATATGAAATAATGAATTAGGTATGAGTTATCTCAACTTTTATAATATCACAATATAATTAGGTATATAGCATGACTCGAGTAATTCACCTAGTAGAATATTATAATCATTAATAAAAAAAATAATGATTTTTTTTATTACTACCTTGGGCATTATTAGATTATATATACCAAAAGAACATAATATATATAAATATGTCTCTTCATAACATAAAATTATAATATATTATATACTAATAATGTCAAGCAAAATGTACGTAAAAAAACTTCAAACTATAATTCTATAGCGAACATGAATCAAAAATAGTTTTAGAGTAAAATATTATTTAATTCTATAATTATATGAATAATAATATATATTATAGTATAATAGTAATAGTAATATTATTATATAGTAATCATTATTATCAGCGCGATTCTGTATCATATAATTTATAACTAAAATTGAAGCGTCTAAAATTACTACAAGTGAAGTACCTAATAAATAATGAGAGTAACACTTTATTGTGGTATTTCAGAATTACTTATAGTAATATATATAACCTTTGACATGTATAATACTAAAACTAGATCATTAAAATAAATGATAAACATATATATCACATCATCATATATTAATAGTTGAGTAAATATCCATATATACTATATAATAACTAACTTACAAGTAAAGAAATTTAATAAACGAAGTTACAAAATTTTAACCAAACATACCAAATAAAACACGGAAAAAAATAAATTATAGTTGCTATTTATTTGCACATAAAGAGCATAACAATTTTATATACAATAGAACTATTTTAACTATATACCGTATAAAATACAATATATATATATTATATACTTTCAATAACTTTTGAACAAAAGACGTTTAGCTTTACATTAAATGGTATTAATATAATATATAACTATTAGTCACTATATATTTCAAATATTCAATATAGTATTATCAAACTTTTTTTAAGATAATAGGTTAAGTTTACAATCATATGATAATTTATTACTATATATTATATATATATATATTTATAATATTATAATAATATACTTAATTAAAATATATTAACATATATATATATAATTTAATTATATAATATTATTATATATATATATATATATATAATATATATATATATATATAATATATATATATATATATATATTTCATATATATATAATATATAATATATATATATAATAATATATATATATATAATCTAGCTGTGAGTATTTTGCTTTTTCACGAAATATACTAATAACTATAATAAGTAAGTTATAGCAACAACGATATCTAAAATTTTTATTCGAAATATTAACTGACGTTTCGAATAATCATCCAATCTTCAAGGCTACCAAGATAAGTAATAGTGATTATAAGTATATTAAATTTCAAATATGTAATATTATAATTATATACATACATATAATATATAATTATATAATTGTATAATACATATAGTATAGAGATTATATCATATATAACACCTGTATTGAAAATTAAGCTATTAATACAAATATATTTAAATATATTTATAGTAAATTAATTATTATAATAACGAAAATAAAGCATACCTGTTTAATAGGTGGACTTACACATACAATCTTATTCCTATTAGTGTAACGACTAGATGATTAATGTTTTTGATGCACTCTTGTCTGTGTTAATAGAGATGGACATGAGATTTGTTTTGATTGAAAGATGATATTTACCTAAAGAATACATAGGTTCTGTTGTGATTGCGTTTTCGGGTCTTTATACTGGCGTCAACTTATTCGGTAATATAGATAATTGAGAAATAAAAACGGGAGTGATTATTATTTTTAATCGTTGCCGGTAGAATTCCTCGGTAGAATATTGAAGATTAGGGGGGATTATTTAAGTTGATTATTAGATCACTCAGGTGAATGCGCGTGATATTTGTTAAATTTCACGTTCGTAGGATGTTTAAAGAGGGTCACCCGAGGTGGCCGATATTGAGCTAAACCTTTGTTGCTATCTGAGCGGGCAAGATTAGTCCCAATAACCTCAACGTCGGGGCGACCGACCACTCTGTCTCGGAGTCAAACAGAACGAAGGCTGTATAGTGAGTAGCGCGTATAGTAGTGACAGACAACAGAACGAAGAATAGAGGAGTCGAGGCGTCGAGCTACACTTATCAACAATGAGTAAATATTTATTATATATAATATCCGATAGAGAGAGCGAGGACAGGTCTGGTGTTTCTGGTAGATGATTTTATACGAGTATATCTCAGTGGAGATAAGTTCGTAATATTGATTAGAAAAATCGAGAAATTCTAGATTACGTAAACGTTTCACTCTGATGATATGGTATTCGACGTCCTTAGAGCAATTTTGACACTCCGAGTTCTCTGGTTTCTGTCATACTATTTTGAGCTCTGACGAATCAAAATGTTTTGGAATATTTTAATAGTATATATTTAATTACATTTATATAGTATATATAAATTTATCTTTTATAGAAATATATTTAATGGAAAACGTATTAGTAAAATATTATTGAGATATTATATATATTTTATTGTGATATTTGTAACATAATTAATTTTATATTAAAAATATTTATTGGCTAATTGATATTTTATAGATATTGTTTATTATTATATATATTAGAAAATGTATCATAATTCAATTATAGTCATAGTAGAGTATATCTAGTTTACAAAGTAGATAGTATTAAGGAAAGTAATTAGATATGTTTCTAATAGGAACATAATAATGTAAAACTGTATGAATGAATTCTGTTAAACATCAAGAATCGGTGAAGTGAGTTCAGGAACTTAGGGGATGCTTACAAGCTACCGTATAGAGAGTTCACTTTTTTCGTTCTCATTAGGTGTAGCTACATGTCTGAAAAGTCTCAAAAATGGGAGAGATTTGGGGGGTATTACAAACGCAGAATGTGAAATAAAAACATGAGAGAGTAGGAGAAGTGTCATTATGAACTTATATTTTTCATGAGTGCTGTTTTCATGGGAGATTGTAGTTTTCAATATGAGGACTGTGAGATGCTGGATGCAATAGTGAGGAGTTTGGTCTCCAAGTTCGCATGAGAGAGTGTGTAGGAACATACAATATTTAGCGCTTAAGGTTTGTGGCTTAGAGATATAATATAGTAACTAGTTGATATACGTACATTTTAACAGTTAGAGTTGTGGTATATATGAGGTACAAGCGAGAGTCGACAATTTAAGTGTTTATCAAGTCTCTATTAGAATGAAGCCCCCATTAGGGGTCAAGTTCGATTAGTAAAATAGAGAGTGTATAGGTAGGTCACACAGAACAGTTGGTGGCTAAACATATGGAATGAAGAATACGAGAGATGTAATAGAATTTGGGTGTAGAATGTTGCAGAATACATATTCATGACTAAGTAGGATAGTAAGTTTATCAATGCAATACTAGTATTTGTCGGTGCGAATTAATTAAAATAATATATGTGTAATGTTAATTGTGCTTTATATAGTTTATTCGTGAGTGAGTAAGTCTGTAGTTTAGAATAATATAATTAGTTTCGATACCATCAAAGAAAAAAATATATAATAAATAACTAATAAATTTAAATTTTAGTAATAAAATTTGTATATTTACATATATATGAAAGCATAATAACTAAATAAATAAAAATATATTTATATATATACTACAAGTCTATAAACTTCGACCTATACCCTAACTTCAGTGCTATAAAATATCCAAAATAATTGACTATATTTGATCTAATATACAAGTGCTAAAAAATACTTAGTTAATTTTGTATTACACAAAAAATCAATATTTCAATTATACAGACATCATAACTATATAATAATGACTCAGATAGTTAAAAAGAGTATTGTTACATTATTAATGAGCTATAATCTATACACAGTACTAGAACTATATGCATTAATATATAACCTACTACTAATAGATACAAATCACTCACCTATTACCAATCTAACCAGTAATAATAATATCGTATAAGTACTGACAAATAAAAGTAACTTTAAACCTATATAATAATAGTTATAAATTACTAATAATCATTACCATAAATACTAACTTATTTACTAACACTTTTCAAGTACTATTATCTCTAAACATTAACAATTTAATTACCACTCACATTAACTATATAATATTTAAATCAAAAAGTTAATTAACATAGATCGATTGTGCAGAGTATCTAAATGACTCGCAATTAATGTTTGATTTCTTTATTATTCACCGATATTCCATTTCTTATATAATATTTCTTATATAAAAAGTAATCTTATCTAAGATCCATACTTGATGAGCAAATACATAGTGACATTAATAATCATGTTATACTAACACTCTATAGCCTGTTATTACTAACAACGAAAAAAATTGCTCTATAAACAGATAATAGATCCAAACTTATAAAGCCAAAAGTACAAACATGCGTACAAATACAAGATCAATACACACACACAGATTTTACTGCGTATACGTAACAAAACCTATCATATTTAACGTAGTGTCTAAACCGAATCCTAAACACCAACCACACACACAACACACACAACCACACAACCACACACCACACTAATACAAATGACACACACACTACTACTAACATCAGAACTCAGAAAATATAAATAAGCCACTATCTCATTTCATATTAGTTATAGTTCAATTATTATAACAGAACAATCTGATGAATAAAACATTTATTCGAGATATTTAATAAAATAATTTTCTATATTATAGATATGTTTGAAAAAATAATGTATATTCACGATAATATATATAATATAATCTAAAATATATTATTTTAATTATTAATTACACCTGATCAGACGGAACTAGGATTCAATAGTTAGGTACTCTCAATATCTTTCTATTAAGTAATTCAACTTCTTTGAAAGGATTAAGTTGATTAAAAGCCTTCAGCACACAAATATATACATTATTATATTATTCGGTATGTATATCAACTAAGCATCATTCTTCATACAAGAAAGATAATAACTCACCACTAGCTGATAGTATATACAGCATTCTTATATAATCTGAGATTATATAAGGAATACCATTATGTTATTCTGAGAGGTTAAAATCATAGATACTACATATACACTGTCATAATAATATTATTATGGAAAGTAGTTTAATATTACAAACATACTCATTATATAAAGTAGTGCGAGTTGAATTTATATCTGATTTTTATTAATACTAATCTGGTATAATATTTTCATAAATGATTTGTAACAATATTGTAGAAACTTATATAAACGCGCAATAGAAGCATAACAATCGATGATGATTTCCAGTAGTTATAGTCTAAAGTGATATAAATATAATATTTAAACATATACTACTCTCACGATAGACATACATATTGATACAATGTTATATATTACTATATCTCAACATGTGCGCACCCAGTTATATTATTTAACAATCATATGGGCAGAGTCTTCTCTTCATTACACATTAATACAACACTTTATCTCTCGAAATAACCGATTACTCTATTAAAAGCAGTTCGGATGTGATTATATTACGACTCTAGATATAATAAGAACACCCATCAATTACATCAATCAAACGAATTAAGGTATATTTTGACCCTATTAGGTAAGATAATAATTAATACAATAAACTTATAAGAAGTGGGTTACTTTACAGATAGACTAGTAAAAAATATTTAATATTTGAATCACAGTACTATGTGAGGAATTATAACGTGAAGGCCTCATCGTTGAATAGATATCAAACAAAGATGTGAATAGCGTGAGAGATTATGATACACATATACAGTGAAAAAATTTCTAATACTTGATACAAGATAAATCGTATCTACGTATACACATACCTATATAGATAATATAGATTTACTTATTCTATTTCAATCAATAATCAGAAGAAGTAAACTAAAGAACAAGACGAACGAACCATTATAGTTCACAAATAGGGATATTAATATTCTCGTTAGACAGCAATCATACAAACATACAATATAACAATCCGACTTAACGTATAAACAATAACTCTAAATAACAAACAACAATAAACAACAATAACAGATGTCATATAATAAGTTTATATACAAAACGAATATATGCTTAATATATATTATTGTGAGTAGTTATTTACATATAATATAAAACTTAAATCAAGCATATTACCATAGAACTAAGAAATATATAAGCATTTATAAAGCATAATGATAGGCACGTATTATTAAAATATTAAATCTAGAGCACTCAGACTAAGTCAGATACTTAATGAGTAGACAGATGACAGTAATATAGAACAAGAGAATTTATTCTATAGGCCGATGACTGAATACGAAGTCAATCGAACTTATTGACTCGAGAGATAGATCGTACGATTACATTGAAAACAAAAACTATTGTTATAAAAATTTTAATCACTCATTCTCAACATACTTGCATTTTCCTCTAGTCATCTCTCTTACGCAGTAAATCATTTATATCGTGATAAACATAGCGCAAAATGTAATTCTTATCATAACTAACATTACTGAGATCAAATATCATTAAGATATCAATTATTTCAATTATTAATGAAGTTTACTTGAAATGATCTCCTTTAATATAGGCTAAAAGACTATGACCATAGCTAGTATAAAAACTATACATAAGTTATATAAATACATAGAAATATAAGTGTATAATTTAAACGTATAAGTCTATATACCTTAGCACTGAATGTAAATGCTAAACTATGGCAATATATAGCAAAACGTAATACCTATTTATATGACTTTTATCCCTAAGCTATAATCTTAACATAATAATGTAATTTTAGATTACTTAAATAGAGTAATTATAATAAACAATAGTAATTACATACTCTATTGACAATAAATAATAATAATTTATAACTAAATAATAATGTAATAAATATAACAAAGTTTAAATGACAGACATAAACAACAAAATATAAATTTTAAATAAATCATGACGAATATAATGCCTTAACCATACTAAATAGCTTAGCTCAATAAAGCTACAAGCTTAACCGCAAAAGAATATAATTACAAAAGTACACTATTATAACATACTTACGTTATGATTATAATATAATAGCTAATACTAAAATTACTACATAACTTGTCATAAGGTATAAGTAAAGCTAAAGGTATACCAAATCGATAAGTTCCTACGTTATCTCTAATATAAAGTACAACAGGTAAGCCTAGCTACATTATACAAAATCTATAACAAATGATGAGTGTACCATATCTTAATACAAAGATACATAAAATTATTGGAACTATAATTAAACATATATATATATATATACTACTCATTACCAAAGTGTCACTCGTCTGGGAGTATAATATAATAATATATAGTACTAGGACATATATAGTTATAATATATAAACATAGATACATATAATGACAAAATTCTAGTGGAAAACCTAACATTAAACTTATATATATATATATATATATAGCAAACAAATAACTTAACCTTATATAGGCTCACGTTTACTACTATAGTCAATTTACACAGTAGAATTAACTATAACAAAAACTCATCATTATCTCTAACACATGGTTATTTTACGAGCTAAGATCATGGAGGATCATGGAGAGATTTTATAACCATCTAACGATAAACTTATATCTTTATATAGAGGAATCAACCATTTTATAATTATTCTTTACAGTACTCATAACTAATAACTCACATACCAAATAAATGTCATGAAAAAGAAAACGATACTCCAAAACTCAACAGTGAATAATGACAATTTCAAATGATCCAAATCTTATTTCAATTATCATTATGGAATAATAACAAATATAATAATATAACAAATAATTATATAAAAAAAAATCATTATATAAAGATATAATCTAACACTATATTTGAATTTTTCGAATATCACATCTAAAACAAAAATGATTATTTATGTAATTCTCAATACTATTGACTGTTATATTGCATAATGTTATATTAAAGTTTGGGTAATAGATCACTATAGAATGACAATAATTGAAATTATAATAAATATGCAAAAAATTATAAACATAACAATACATCAAGAATGAATAAAAACAACCTAAAAAACAATCAGAATACACTGTAAAAAATAATTCTGCGAGAATATATCAAGATAACAATACTATCAATAATAAAGGAATAATTACATTAAATATCACTAATATACACAATATTGTATCCCAACTTTTATGAAGCATATAATTTAAATACATAATACAAAGAGTAATAAAATAATAATAATCAATATATACAATATAATAAAATAAATAATTAACAAGTGAGCAAAATTCAATATAACTTCAAAAATAATGATAACTTAAATCAATATTTTGAAAATAATTATAATTGTAAATAAAATATCATAGAAATAGAGTTCAAATCGTGTTAAAATAAAGGAAAAGTATTTATATAACTGAAATTGATGGTCTAATGACCAATGATTTAGTGGACTTATATTAGAAAGAATCTTACTAGGTAACAAAGCTCGTGCTGATATACCTTCATTCAAAAATAGAAGCTTATTAAACACACTTTTAGGTAAGCTGATTTATATGAAACAGGATTTATCGAGAGTGTTGCACTATAAGAATCAGGAACTCAGCATAATTAACGAGACATACAATCTCAATAAGGAACTCAATGATTGGTTACTTCATAACAAATCAATGATTTATATAATGAAACCATGGGATAGAGAGGGTGGCTGTTAAATTACGTTATAGATAGGATGAGCAAGCATTTCATACGTCACCCTATCACAGTATAGACGGTATATTAACACACATTTTTTATATTCACAATCTCTTAATAAAATACTAAAAAAATCTCTACATTGTCCTATAAATTCATAGAAATTCGCCTCCATATGGTATGTGCTCTATGATTCATACAGTGCGAGTAATTCACGCGTACGAAGACAGTGCCTTTGTCGGTGTATCAGGAACATATTCTCGTGTTCTCTAGACGGGGCTTTAATTAATAAATTCACATTATAAATTCAATGCTAAATTATATCATTCAGAATAATAATATAAATAATAATAATAATAAAATAATAATACTAAAAATACGAGAGTATGAACAGGAATACTCGTAAGAGAGCAAGAAGAGATAGAGACAAATTCAATCAGAAGGAGAGAAGAGACATAACCTCAGAAAAGAATTGATTATCACACTACTAAGAAAACGAGAGAAACGAAGAAATATTAAGTCTAAATAGAAGAAATTCAAAGTAAATCTGCCTTTCACTATCAAATATATTGAGAATATGAGAATACATAAAATGTAGTGTGCAGAAGGTCATAGCAAAGCATAGAAAAAAGCTAATCTCACTTCAGCGAAACAGACAGCATGGAAAAGAAGAAGACAGATAGAATATAATCTGAATATAAAAATGTTTATCGAACCAAATGATAGAGAAAAGATAAAAAGAAAAGAAATAATCTGACAACACTCAAGTGATAGGAGAGAGAGAAAAAAAGAAAAAGCGAGCTTCTTCTCACTAGTGTGATTATTCTAGATTTGCGCGTAATAATAGTACAGAGCTGGGACTGTTAATCATATTAGCGATGCTAAGTAATTTATAATGTGAAATACTTCTGATTCACCTTGCTAACTATCGCCTGTAGCTCTACGTGCATATTATTAGTAATTGCTGGACAGGGCCAAGAACTGGGCACTCGTGACTCTTACTGCCTCACTCGAAGAATTACCGCCGACAACCGGCTGTGACTTGAGGCATAGATCCAGAGCGCCATGCGAACCAGGCGTATCTATTAGGGGGCGAGCAATGTGTCTGGACTGGCACGTGAGTGCTACTCAGTCCGACAATTTACAGAATAAAACGAGGGTTGTTTCAACACCGAGCGTAAATTATACTGTATAAATTTAAAGATTTACTAAAATTAGCCTGCAATGATATGATAATCAATACTTAAATTAAATATAAAATTATTTAAATTGATA
Organism: Trachelipus rathkii; assembly: GCA_015478945.1. Lineage (NCBI taxonomy): Eukaryota > Metazoa > Arthropoda > Malacostraca > Isopoda > Trachelipodidae > Trachelipus > Trachelipus rathkii. Next base: position 11,140 of record JABUQX010040284.1, read on the forward strand.
CTATTTAACCTTTATTTCTATCTTGAGATGAGTTTCGCGAGAGAGTGATGGAAAACACATGATATCCTAATACTAATATGTCTTGTTTGAGAGAGTAATTATTATATAGATGTATCACTATATAAACATTGTATCATTACAACAAATTTTTAATATCGCACCGCACCCGGACCAGCACGGTGCGTTGTCAACTCCTACTCATCTGTGTCAGACTCCTATTCATCTTTCCTCATTCTTTCCTCATTTTATTTTCTCTCCCGCTTCATCCCTGTAACACTCATACTAGATTGTCTCATCTCTTCTTTTTATGATCACACAGTCGGAGTATATCAAATACGAATTCGGAAAACGGAAATATATAAATATAGATTGTGTGAAGAGATATTTCTAAAATTTATTATCTCATATATCTCAAAAGTAAATATCGGCTATTAACTTAAAAATATTCACATTATATCTCACGAAAATCTTCACTTTTTCTAAAATTATTTAATTTAATTAGCTGCCATAAATGTTATAAATGTTAGTTATTAATATTATATATACACGAATGTTTAATACATTCGTACACCTAGACAATATGGCTCCTATCGACACCTGTTGTGTAAGCTATCAAATCCCTTCAAGATTCCAATACTAAATAAGTTACTTATCATTAGAAACCAACTCTATTAAATCCTCACTCTACAAAATTCAACTTTATACTAATAACTCAGTATAAAACTTATCGGTTATTTTTTAATTGGGTAGGAAGGGTGCCCTTCGTGAGGTGAACATAGGGATATAGTTAACTATTCTATGAATACTCAACTGGGTTACATACCTCAATCTAATACACTCAATTATATATATTATTAATTAATATATATTTATATAAATTATTCCTCCCTCGAGTTTTGATGGGATTGTGCTTACGGTGCTGACAATGTTATCTACCGATACCCGATAATGTCCTTCGTAACTCAAACTACTCCAGTATACTACTATCTATTCTCTATGTCACATATACTAGCACTTGTCCTACAGTGTTGTCGATACTAGTCACTCGACTACATGTCCAATACTGACTCTGAGAAAAAAGATAGAAAACCGCTACTGATCTCACATAACTATATACAATATCGCCATAAATATAATAGTCTAATCAACATTATGTATTAATAAAACTAATTAAGAGTGTATAGACAACACTCTAGATTCAAGGTGGGCATGTATCTTGAACTCAGTACTGCGGGAATTCTCGGATATGTCTCCGTAGCTCTAGATTCTTGCAAATGTCTGCACAGATAACGGTTTTTGCTTCTGAGCGATATCGAGGTTTATTTCGGGCGAGAATCGAATTTTAAATTCGACTCTATGATACATTCGAGCGTAACCATGATTAATTTTATATGGTTATTTTCACTCGTCCGCCATTAGGAACTTACGGGGAGACTTGCGTGGTGGCGCTTGACATATCCAAACATTTGACCGGGTATGGCTCGTCCTGCTCCCAAGCTCCCTCCTTTGGGTTATCTCTTCTTTTGCTTACACCCATATGTCTAGATTTCTTCAATATGGCTGTGGTTGATGAGCGACTTCTTCTTCTTTTTCTGTCAAATAGTGGTGTTTCCTCAGGGTTCTGTCTTATCTCCTACTTTAATTCTTAACTTTTCATTAATGATCTTCTACTTGTTACTTCATTTATCTGCTCATACTTCGTCTTCACTTTCAAACTCATTTCAATCTCTGCTCCTTCTTTACTTCTAGAATTGCCTCTCGTTAAGCTCTCGTCGTTTTAGGGTCTTATTCTTCTTGCCGTTGACTCATGCGAATAGACATTTATGTGGTGTGGACTTCGGTGGTTTCGCGTCGTCGGTCACACTTGGGAACGCTTTGTTAGGCTAAATCTTGCTGCTACGATCAAGCAACACATTGGCGGTAGAACGTGCAATATCTTGCCATATCTAAAATACTCAGGTGTGTATAGCAAAACTCTCCTCTCTACTCAAAAACAACTCTAACTTTTCTATATCTTTTTTCACAGATCGGGAGTTCCGTACGTAACATCTTTCTGGTTTGCGCTTGTTATTAACTCATAAACACTTTAAACAATTTACAAACAGTATAAAGAAACACCCTTATCTGTAATACTTTCACTAATCCGAAAAGAGTGCGTTCGGCTGAGCGCCGGACGTTTGCCTCACTAGTAGTAGCTTCAAGAAAACTAGGGAGTTCTGTTTTAAACTGCGAGACTTTTTTTTCCTCTTATTACTAAGTTAGCTTACCAGCATATATTATCAATCTAAGGATCTTAATACCCCTGTGTTAATGGAAGTATGTTTTACTCTAATATCTAGGGGGAGGCTTGATCTGGTTTACCCGGCTTTTGATAAGGGCTAAGTCGAAAGCCTGAAAAGGACTATATAAACTGTCTGATACTTTCCTCAGTTCACATTGACCCTCTTTTTGCGGCGCGATGCGTTTAGAAAGCTTTAAATCTATTACTTTTTCTATATAAGGTCCGCAGCGGATGTTTCGAGGGATAATTCTTTACCTATATCTGACGTACCACCACCTGTTAGACGACGTAGCTCCTCGAGTAGCACAAGGGATGCTGTGATTACGGTGAGCGTACTCTTTCCGGGACAGGAAGATAGTATTGTGTGATCTAGAGTAATTGCGGAATTCACATCCACGAGAGCCTAGTTGACGCGTGAGTTGTGTGTTCCATGATCTCTTTTAACCTTGATATCATTTTTTTTTTGTTATGTGAATTTTCCGTTATATCAATTTATCTGTAGATTCCCTAGACTCGTATATATTTATCATCAGACGCAAAATCTACATGTAAACTTCGTAACGTCAACTGTACACACTACACGAATGCGTACTTTGCGACTATATGCCTGGATGAGAAGACTTTCGGTGATGACATCCACCCTACACACGCCTGTAAAATAGGGCCTTCTGCCGTGGCATGTGGTAGATTGCACATACTGTAAAATAAAAGTATATGGTAATTCTTGTTAATTAACTACACGGGCTTATATAATATAATATATAATATATATATATATTAAATATATATATATATATATATATATTAATAATAATTAATATATATATTAATATATTATATATATATTATATATATATATTATATATATAATATATATATATATATATAAGTAATTAATATATAGATTAATATATATATCTTAAATATATATTATAATATATAATAATAATATATATATAATAGTATATATTATTATATATATAATATATATATATTTTATAAACTATATATATTTATTCTACTAGAAAATCAATTATTTTCAATAAAGATTCTTAATGATTATTTTTTATTTAATTATGTTAATTTATACTACCTATTTCTTTTTTATATTAAATAATATAATTATAAATTGAAATTTATTTAATTTTAGCGTTTTGATTTTTATTTCTTAATTTTAGACTAACCCAATAGACTTTAACCAGGCTATATATATACCTGGCTCATCACGGCAAAAATATCCCATGACCACGAGTCGGTTACGCTACATGTTATTACTATATCTAGACTTTGAATACCCATTCTCACAACTCCATTCTAGTATTATCTGGAACTCACTCGATCGATACCACAGACGGACTCTCGTTATGCATATTCACGTTATAATACTGGCGATATAATCTATCTAACCAATTTATGGTTGCTCTTAGGAACTACGTGGAAACTTGGGGTGGTTAGGTCGCACTTGACATAATATCAACGTCATATTTGACCGAGAATATAGTATATTATAGCACGCTATCTACTAGCTCTCCAAGCTCCCTCCTATTGGGTTTTCTCTTCTGCTGTTGCTTAACTTATAATCTAGCTTTCACTTTCAAAATCGTCAATGATTACGCATGTTAGTTGATGTTATGGGTATATAGCTGAACTTCTTCTTTTACTTTCTGTCAGATATTAAGTGGTGTGATATCCTCAAGGTTTCTGTCTTAATCTCCTACTTCTCATTATATTATACTTTTATATTAATGATCTATCACCTGCACCTCATTGAACTTAGTTCTAAATCCACAGTATAACAGTATTAAATCCGATAGAAACTCGATACCTTCTTTATCATTCTTATAACTCATAATCAATTGTTATACTATCTCCCTAATTTTAACTATCTGGAATTGCTGCTTCGTCTTAATCTTTCCCGATATTTATTCTCGCTGATTATAAGTTGATAGAATTTATTACAACTATTGTGAAATATTCAATCTTTAATAACACTCAAACTTGTTTACACAAAATTCTCTTACTACTACATAAATACGAGCTTCACTAAACATATTCATAACTCTTTCGACGGTTTATCTGTTGATCTTCTCCTGTTTAGACAATATAAACATCCGTTGCCTTAACATGAGCAATTAAAAAATGTCTTGGGAAACTTACCCATACAAACGGTTGCTAGGAGCGAGTCACTCATAAGAAATGGAAGTTCTTGTTTAGACTGTGAGACTTTTATCTTTTCTCAGTTGCTCCGCTAATCAAAAAGGGTCTCATCCACCAATGTATGGAGTACTGTTTACTCAAATAAAACTGGGGGTGGGGCTCTTGGTGGTCACCAACGAAGAAATTTAATTCGCAGTCATCTAGGTGGATCAATGTTCTAGCGAGACGTATAGAAGGACCTGCTTGACTATGAAATAAATCATGTTGTCTTCGCTTTACTTTTGCGAGTGTCATCAATTGACACCCCCTTCTATTGTATTTTTGATCGTAAGTTGACGATTGTATGTGCTTATCTTATATCCTATATATAGGTACGAGCGGCTCAAGTGCTCGAAGGGAAACTTATCACTCTCTAGCGTAACTACCACGTTTATTAGTAACTCCTTCGATAGCATATTTAACTAAATAGTAGTGTCTAGTATACTAATATTATATCTAGGCACTAGAAGTTATTTAGTGTTGACAGTATGGTAATAATATATATATATATCCAGACTATAATTTGCTATTATTATGAGTGGGAACATTAATCACTATATTTAACTCACTAGACCTTCTATATTGGTGTGTTTGTTCAGTATTCTATATCTATACCATCTTATAAATTATTCCTACTTGAGAACTTTAAATTGGGTCTTCTACATTATCTTTAATGCTGCGACATAGATAATACACAATTTCTTGTAGTTATAAATTTTTGGCGCTCAGAATAGGTTGGAAACTTTTAATGGAGAGAGTCCCGAGCTAGGGGAATAATGAACTAAGGAACGTACGCACTTACTTTAAACTCTTTTGTATTCGCAACACTACGGGCTCTGCCCGTGAGTGGTTGTGACAAACTAGAGATAATTAGGTATATATAATTCCTTATGATATGAGGCACATAATGTGATTCAATATATAAGAATCATTAGATATTATCTTATATTTCCCCCCCATCCAAACATATTACAGATTAGCTACCAGAAAACAACGTTAACTCTATTCAATTAAGCTAGACACATCAGATTAGGATCAAATGTTCTCGCATAACAATAATAAATTTTGACCATTTATTCAAACTTAAACACTATTAACCTTTAGACTTATCTAGACTTATACTACACAACACACAAAATCTATACCATTAAAGCTACTCACATACCTTAACGACATCACTATTACATTACAAGAATTAGCAAAATACCTTACTATTCTATACCTCTTACATTACTCTTTCTCAACTAATATGACAACAAAAAACACACTTTTTAACACATTACCACAACCTACTCTTACTAATTATTTCAACCAAGTATCCACTTTCAAATTATTATATTATGTATTTCAGACATAACGCGAGCAAATCAATTATGCCCTTCTAAATACATTCCTAACATATACACTTCTCCTTCAAATCTCCTCAAAATTTATTCTACTTGCTTAATTATTTCAATATACAGATTACACGATTCAATATACAATATTTCACCCGATAAAGATAGAAAGTAGGGCGCTTACTGAGATCTATATTAAAGACCTTCTCCGAAGACATTAGCTATTTACAAGCATTTACTGGAAATAAATTAAAGTGGTAGCTTAGGCAAGACTACGAATTACACTATGAATATACCCCCTAGTCCCTTAGTTCAGCATATCTACGACAACGCAGGCATATACTGAATTAGTGGTAGCAATTATTTATATTAATTTACTAAAAATTTAAGGGAGGGATATAAGGAATAGGATGTCTGTAAGATGTGTCTAGAGAAGAGGGTTTGGATATAAGTATGTGTATATGATCTGTTGTCTGGAGGATGAGTGTGGATATGATCGCATAACCAAAAGGCGAACCATTAGGCACGGAATGTCATGGGGAATCCT
>JABUQX010040284.1:22500-27500 GCA_015478945.1 Trachelipus rathkii
TCGATGAGTGACCTTGTGGCACAGAGCTATGTACACTTTTGTGTGTGTGAGTCTAGAATCTCTAATGGTTAAATTTATTTGAAAAGGTAGGTTGTGTCGCTCTGTGACACTATGGTCCATCAAGAGGTCATGTTGAAGAGAGTGCAATATTTTTCTGGGATAATTGAATGATGTTTTGGATGGGGTGAGTAGGAGTAGGATTGATTGTGTTGGGGGACTTAAATGGTTGGATAGGTGATCAAAAAAGGGATAGGATAACAGGTGGTTTTAGGTCTACGTTGGTCCTGAAGAAATGGTAGAAGTTGATTGATTTCTGTGTGAGAGAGAGGTATGTTTTGTAAGTAAGTAGTTTTCTTTAAACACAAAGAGTAATCAATAAGTATCACAATATATAAGGTGTAAGGTATTACAGAATGATATAGAAGTGAAACATTATGATTGATTTTTGTGTTTGTGAACAGAATGTTGAGTATGCTTTTGGATGTTAAAATAGCTGAAGAGGGGTTATTAACAAAACTACGGGTAATCCATCTAATCAATTCTTGATTGTTTTTACGTAAATAGTTAAGTGTTAAGTTGGGCCGGCTTGGGTGGAGAGGAGTGATTATTAGCGAAGCTGCGGTGGAAATCACAGAGTGCAGAAGTTAACTGAAAAAAGTGCAATACGGATAAGGTTATTTAAAAGAGCGCTCGCCACTAAATCCGATTACAATGTGAAGAATTGTTGATACTGAACAAATTGAAAGCAAATGAAAAGGAAGCGGTTGTTAGTAGTCGCAAAAGAAGTATGTGGACTCGTACAAAGTTAGGAAAAGTAGGTAATCGTATAAGCAGTGATTACGTGAACATGAACGGGTGAATGCAAGCGGTTTAAAAAGTTAAAAAAGTAGCGTGGTTGAATGGTACTAAAGCCAAGATTGAGGTTTAAAAGACAGAGTTTTACTTATATAGGCAAAAAAGGCATATCTAAAAGATGCATTAAGTAGGAGAAAAGGAGAGGTAAAAATTAAACAGTTTGGAAGGAGGATAAAACGTGACTTAAACTGTATAAACAAGAGAATTAGGAACTTTTATTAGATATTGCATTTCCTTTGTAACGTAATATAAAATAAGGGGAGACCTACTGCAGGATATGAAAATAGGAATTATGGTGCTATTGTAACTGATGAATGGATGCGAGGGAGGAGTGTGGAGGGACACTTTGAAAATCAAAATAAATTGACAGATAATGAAGAGGTGATAGTGAATGTGTGTGGGATATTGATGGTGCCTAAGAAGGAAAATAATAATTTGGGATGAGGTCACTACGAAGGAGGAGGGTATTGCGTAGACGCTGAGAAAGTTGAAGGATGTTAAATCTACAGGTATAGATTAGCGATTGAAACATGATGGTGAAATGATAGAACGGGCAGGGATAGATGTGGATTTATTGGATTTGGAAGTTGTGTAGCAAAGCGTTTCTGGAGGGCATAGTTCCGAGGGATTAGAGTAGAGCAGGTAATAGTACCTTATATAAGGGTGAAGAGGGATAAAGGTAGCTGTAGAAATTATAATGGGATTATTTATAGAGTGTTATAGGAAGATACAATGCTGGTATTTTGGTTGAAAGAGAGTGTCGACACTGAACGACTGGATTGGTGAAAGATCAAAGTGCGTTTAGAAGTGGTAGAGGATGTGTGGATTCAAATTTTTACATTGAAACAGATGAATACAAGAAAATTGATAATTTAGTTAAGTCGCATTCCAAAGGCAAATCATGCATTAAATTATGAAGCCTGTAGCACGGTGTTAGTGATATATTTAATATTTGTTTGATGAAAAACTTTTACCCCTTTCCTCACTCACCTTCATATTTAATTACAAAATAAATTTTATCTTATTTTTAATATTATCCATTTCATAATATTTTGTTGGTGGTAGCTTCTGAACGGAATCAAAAGTATGTAATGACGATAGTGTAATGAATAATGGAGTACGATAAGTCCAGATTGGTTTCATAATATTTAATAGGCGAAGTGATTTCAGTGATGTAATTATGTCTCCTTGGTTATTCAATTGTTGTATATGGATGGGGTTATGAAAGAATTTAGAGGTGGGGTGGCAGTAGATGGTGTTTAAGAATGATGAAGAATGGAAGAGAGCTTGGAAAGTGACCTACCTATTATATGCGGATGATCTTTTATAGTGTGGCGAATCTGTGTGGCGAATCTGACGATGTGGTAGAGAGATTTGGCCGTATGTTTAAAACGAGGGATTTGAAAGTAAACGTAGATAAAAGTAAGGTTATGGTTGTGAATAAGGATATTCAAACATGATTAAGAAGAAGAATATGTAAAGTTATTTTAGATGAAGAGCAGCTGGAACAAGTATCTGAGTTTAAATATTCAGGATATATGCTTGGTGAAAATGGAACAGGTGATCCAGAGTGGTAGTAATAAGTGTAAATGTCAGGAAGGTGAGTGCAATTAAATCTTTTTGGAAATAAAGGGACAAAGTCTTGATGGCGAGTCTTACATGAGGGAATGTTGCTACAGTGTTGAATGTAAATATGTGTGACACTATGATCTGGAATAAGAAGGTATAGATTAAAGTACAATGTGTTCAGGTGGTCGATCTTAAGGGCATGTTAGGTGTGAGAAAAGTTGATAAAATGAGGAATGAACGTATTAGAGAGCTGTGTGGTGTGAAGAGAAGGGTAAATGAGAGAATAAATGAAAGTACGTTGAGATGTTTTGGTCATGTGGAAAGGATGGATAATAGTCGGTTGTAAGCGTATAGATGTACAGTGGTAATGTGCTGGGAATCGACCGGCATGGGAGACCGAAGAAAATAGTGGCTTTAGAGTCAGTAAAGAAAATGCCTGGGAGGAGAGAAATGAATGATTTGGCTAGTCGCGGAGAAAGAAAGGTGCGTAATAGGTAGTGAAATGGCGGGGCTGTCTGTGGAGGGGGTAGGGTTAAAGCCCACCTGGGCCAAGGGATGCACACCATATTGTCGAGATGCCATAGTGAGGGTTCATCGCAGTGCCGTAAAGCTCTAGGGTAGATTTCCTGATGCGACGTAGGCCATTGCTAAAGGTATATCCTAAACAAGGAGGCGGTTAAGGCTGGGCCTTTCTTTTTTGATCTTGCGTCATATCCTCTACTACCTTTTCTGTTTTCCGTGCATGTTACGCACGCTATCTCACATCTAATAATTCTTTTATCTTTAAATATATAATAATATAATACTAACCTATTATTTATATATATAATATATATTATATATATATATATATATATATATAATATATATATATAATATATATATATATATTCATTTTTATATATATATATATATATAATATATATATACATATATATATATATATATATTATATATATATATTATAGTATTTATATATATGTATATATTAATATATATATTTTAAATATATATATATATTAATATATATATATATACTACTATATATATAAATATATATATTATATCACACTTGGTAAATATATATTTCTCACCAAACTCCTTTAAGCGCAGAACGCTTGTCAGTTGTTCTGCAGGAAACCCCTCTACCGCCCTTGGTACTCGTAGATTCCCGACTCTTCCAGCTCCTCCATCAAACGTCCTCTCAATGGCTGTCTTCACGTTATCACTCCTTCTGTCTCTTGTTTGTCCCACACTACGTCTCCGGCCTTCATCTGTAGTACCTCTTCGAGTATCTATCCTCATTCATCTTCATCACATGTCCGTAACATCGCAGCTGTCCCTTCTCAATAAAACTCAGTTTACTCTCCACCCCAGCTCCTCTCCTATATCAACATTTTGTCATTCTCTCCCTTCTCGTAACTCACTTTATGGATCTCAACACCCTTATTTCACATGCTTTTATCTTACCCCTAGTTTTTGTGGTTAAAGCTAACGCTTCGTAACAGTACGTTAGTATAGGTCATAGTATACACATGAGTAGTTGAATTCACAAAATCTATGTCATATTAGATCTAGCCTATTAGGCTAGATCTAGCCTATTAGTATGTATTAATATTTGCCTTTTTCTAAACTTTTTAGCTACTTTTTGTTGTATTTATATAGTATTTAGCCTTTTTCTTGCAGCCTAGCCTTTCTAGCTATGACGCACTGTATTTTCGTAAGTGTACTTAATAAAGTACACTCGTTAAGTACACTCTCCAAGTGTACTTAACGCTTTTTGTTATTGTTGTTGTTGGCTCGAGTTTTAAGTGTTTATATGGGTTTTCAATGGTGGTGGTTCGATTGCGCTAGTCGCCGTTGTGATTGGTTGCATTCCCGCGGTCCCACTGCGTGGGACCTCACCAAACCACGCCCGGTAGCTCATTCCTGCTCAGCTCTCTTCAAACGCGCGAATACTCGAACACATACACCTCCGAACACCATTGACCGACTACCATGACCAGAGAGTTGAAATTATATGTATATGATGTCACACCCAACTTTAACGTATGATGTCATCTCATTTTTCCGAACTCATTATATTTAATATTAATATATTTAATATTAATGGGACAGCGGAAATGCAGACAATCGCAACGGCAACCGGCGCAATCAAACCACCAACATCAAAACCCCATATAAACACCCAAAACTTGAACCAACAACAACCTTAACAACAAAAAGCGTTAAGTACACTCGGAAGTGTACTTAACGAGTGAACTTGATTAAGTACACTTACGAAAATACAGTGACGACATAGCTAGAAAGGCTAAGCTACCAGAGAAAGGCTAAATACTATATAAATACAACAAAAGTAGCTAAATACAACAAAAAGTGGCTAAAAAGGCTAGAAAAAGGCTAAGCTTCCAATATTAATGCATACCAATAGGCTAGATCTAGCCTTATAGGCTAAATCTAACCTAATAGACTAGATCTAGTATGACCTGGGTTTTGTGACCATAACTACTCACATGTATATTATTATTTTCACATTTTGAGGGAAATTTCTGTCTCGTAGTAACGGATATAGTGAT
>JABUQX010040285.1:2500-15000 GCA_015478945.1 Trachelipus rathkii
TTTATTTTTTTATATATATATAATATATATAATATATATATATAATATATATATATATTCTTCTATTACAATAATCTTCTGTGCTTCTGCTACTGTTCTCCTAACAGAACGGATTTTCACGCCTTTTTTGAATATCTTCTCTCACGAGACTGTTATATCTTCTCACCCAAATACTGAGGTCCTCTATTTTAGGGGAATTCAATGTACAACAACACTGCAATGGTTGGGGTTTCTCTCATACTGATTAGTGGGACGTAGGCCGCAATCATTTAGTAATCTCAACGATCTGGAGCAACTAATTAAAGAACCACACGACGTTCGGATCGTCCCTACCAATTCTTGAACACACTGAACCTATGTTCACTAACTAGTCTTCTCTTCTATAAATACACACTTCGCTCCTATTGGTAAATCTGACCACAACCTTATATCTCTTAATTTTAATAACTTTCTCTCCAACAGCTCCATTCTTGCCCTACGCTTTTTTCTGGCACTTTGATCGGTCCGATTGGGGGGCCTTGCGTTGCTTCAACGCTAACTATAATTGGAATAACTGCTTTGACTCTGGTGACGCTTTAGCTTCTGCCGATAAGGTGGGAGCTGTAAATCACTGTAATGGGATGAGCAGGTTCATTCGTTCTTCGCCTAAATCTTTCTCTCCCTCATAATCCATGGTTCGATCGTACCGTGTTCTCTGGCCATTCAGGCTAGAGACAGTGTGTATACGGGAGTGGAAAAAATTCTCGTTCTCCTATCAATCTTGCTAATTTTCATTCACTAGAAATCGTTGCAGGATGCTCTTCGACGAGCAAAGCGGCTTTCATCAACCGAAAGTGCGCTAACCTCCTGTTCTCCTACTGACGAAATCTTTCCTGGCCTCTTGCCAACAAACATCTCTAATCAACTTTCTGTAAATCTGGCCTTTCTCCTCTTATTCGTTCTGATGGTTCTGTTGCTAATTCTTCAACTGAAGGCAATCTCTTTGGCCTCCTATTTTCCTCTACTCAACCCTGGATTCTTCCTTCATCCTTCCTCCTCCTCCTTCTCCTCTCAGGTGTTCCATGCCTTTGCCTGTGATTACAATTTGATTGGGTCATGGGCCTCCTGAATCTATGAACGTTAGGAGGCGGGTGGCCCGGATGGCATTCATCCCCGTGTTTTGCGGGAGTGCTGCTTCCGTGCTCGGCGCCCTCCTCCTCGTTCAAGCTAATAATTCACTAGTCTCAATACTAAGCACTTCCTCAGTTGGAAGCACGGCCCATGCCAAACCGATTCCGAAAAAAAGGTAGAACCCGCTCTGATCCTTCTAACTAAATGCGCCTCATAGCTCTCACTTGTATTTCAAAACCAAAAAAAAAAATATCTAAGATCTTTGGAAACCCTTCTCAACTCTCATTTCTTGAGACCATCTGGAATCTCATTCCGTTCTTTCCGATCGCCAGTACGGCTTCCGGCGCTCGAGTCTAACTGGCGATATACTTTCCTATCTTACGATTTATGGTTTTCCGCCTTAGGAACTATGGGAGACTTGCGTGGTGGCCGCTTGACATATCTCAAATGCAATTTGAACCGGTAATGGCACGCGTCACTGCTTTCCAAGCTCCCTTTCCTTTGGGTTTCATCCTTCTCTTCTGCTTACTTATTCTAGTTTTCTCTCAAAATCGCTCAATAATCGGCTGTTGTTGAGGGGCGCTTCTATCTTCTTTTTCTGTCAATGTGGTGTTTCCTCAGGGTTCTTGTCTTTCTCCTACTTTATTCCTACTTTTTCATTAATGATCTTCTCACCTGCAACTCTAACTCTATCCACGTCGTGTGCCGATGACTCAACCCTTCATTCTTCAAACCATTTCAATTCTGCTCCTTCTTTTACTTCTAGAATTGTCTCGTCTTAATCTTTCCGATTCTATTCTCGCAGATTTGGTAGAATTTCCGGGTGGGGGTCGTCTCAACTTTGTGAAATTTAATTCTTTACAAAACTCAACTTCTCAATTCGCCTCTCTAAACACCTCCAACTTCCTATCCTCCTTTCGACGTTCTCTCGTCTCTCCCTGACAATCCATAAACCAGTCCTTGGCTTAAATTAACAAAAAAATGTCCGTGGAAACCTCACCTCAAAACGGTTGCTAAGGGCGGCGCTTAAAGAAACTGGGAATCTGTTTAGACTGGCGTGACTTTTTTTCTTCTTTCTCAGTTACTCCAGCTATACAAGGCCTCATCCGCCCTTGTGGAGTACTGCTCTAATATCTGGGGGGCTCTGGTTTCACCCGGCTTTTGGACAGGGTCGAGTCAAAGGCCAAAAGACTTATAAACTGTTCTGTACTTTCCACTTCACTTGACCCTCTATCTTTGCGGCAGCGATGTTGGTGCTGCTTTATCTCTTTTTCTTATGGTACGCAGCGCAGAATGCTCGAGGGAACTTTGTAACTCGCGTACCACCACCTTTACGGCGCCCGCGTAGCACAAGGGGTGCTGTGTCTGCGCATGAGTTTTGTGGGGATATCGGTAACTCCAGGCTAGTACGTTGCGGTGCTTCCTTCTTTCCTGCCACCTCTGTTCTGTGGAATTCTCTTCCATCTTCTGTATTTCCTGCTGAATTTAATCTCCCTCTCTGGAAGGGAAGCCTGTGCGTCTGTGCTCATTTCTGCGTACATTTGCATTAGTTGGTGAGCTTCTGAGACGTGTAACACCCCCTCCTTGAATAGGGCTCTGCCCGTGAGTGGTGGTGACAACTATAAAAAAAAAAACTATAAAATATATATATATATCCAAGGTGATACTCTCTAGCATGGAAGAGTACATTCCATATTCTTTCCCTTCAAATAAACTTAAGAAACCAATTATTAAGTATACTTGTTCTCGTGGCAATGGCAGCAGGGACGCTGTCTTTAGGGAGCACAGTTGTCTTCAAACTTCAGAAAGTCAAGCAACTTATACTTCATCCCGGAGTAAGTGCAAAATCTATTATTCTCCATGACATTAAAAAAGCTTTTTTTTTCTCTGTAGAAAATTAATAAAATTATCTTAACTGGTTCCTGTTCCTCAAGGTCCTTTCAGGTATTTTGGCAAAAAAATGTTAACTCTTTAACTTTGCTTCATCCACTTCCCTTCTCTAGTAATTTTCGACGCCACAACTACCCTTCTCTCTCTCTCTCTCTCTCTCTCTCTCTCTCTCTCTCTCTCTCTCTCTCTCTCTCTCTCTCTCTCTCTCTCTCTTTCTCTCTCTCTCTCTAAAGCTACAACTCTACGCTCAAACTTTTAATTGGATTTGACTCAGTAACACCCTCAACAACTTTGGCGGAATTACATAGGCCTTTGGCCTTTGCTCAACAGATCTATATATATATATATATATATATATATATATATATATATATATATATATATATATATATATATATATATATATATATATATATATATAATATATATATTGTATATTTTATATATTAGAAAAATATATCTTATTGACTTTTTGATCTAAAGTAAATTTTAATTTTTAACTTATTATAACTGAAAGTAAATATAAAGATGTTATTTAAAAATGAATAGGAATAAGAGAATAAAGTTATAATTCAAAAAAATATTAAGCTACTTGTAGGTCATCTTAACGCTGCGGATGGAATTTTTACTGTCTTTACCGGATGTTCACTAAAAAAAATTCAGTGTTTATGTGAAATTTGTATGGATTACCAATGTGTTTCATTTGCCTCGTAAAAGCATTTTTGTTAAATGATATAGAATTAATAGCGTATCTGCAACTTAAAAGGCGTTAATAACCAAAATAAAAAAAAATTGCATCATAAAAATAAAGTCTAACTAAATAATTTTTCAATTTTAAGTTAAGTTGTAATAAAGTTGTTAATTAAATTGCGTTAGGATAATGTGCCTCTCTGTTTTTTTTTGAGCCTGACGCCATCAACACTCCGAAAATTAAGGTAAATTTTTTGGTCTATTTATTGACATTTTTATTGTATAATTAATTTAAAAGTAGTAATGGGAATCTCTATGGAACATAAATAGATTTTCCAGTTTAGGCTTTGTTAGTTTACGGTGATTATATTACTTTATACTATATATATATATATATATATATATATATATATATATATATATATTATATATATATATATATATATATATATATATTATATATATATATATATATATATATATATATATATATATATATTGTTATATTTTGCATTAAAATATAAGAAAAATAAAAAAGGAAAATTAAAGAAAATTCATTACTATTCATACTATGTGAACATCAACTATGGTTACAAAAAATTACCAAAATATTAGATATGTAGAAAAGCAAAAATTGATTGCAACACAGAGAAAATTGCTGAGGAAATCAGAATAGAAGGTGGGGCAACATTAAGGGCTTGCAAATAGAATAAAGGCTACAGAAAGCCGAATATTAAGAAAAACTAGTAATTAGGAGATACTGCAAGCAATATAAGCCATTGCAGAAACTCAAGCAGGCTGTTGAAACAACAAAACTGTCAACTTTGCTAAAGTAAACAAAGAAAATAAAAGCAAAGTACAGAATTGAGCTTCAATCAACACTAGGAAGACATATGAAGAAACACTTAGTACCATCTATTTCAAGAGCTTATTAATTTCACAAAGAAGAAACTATTAAGGTGGAATAACTAGCAATTGAATTCTTCAATCTAATATATGAATAAAGAAGCCAGAAGAAAATTTAGAACATCAAGAAAAACTCTACAAAGCTAAGAATTCATCCAGAAGAAATTTAATTAAGGAATTTGTCAGCTATATGATTAGAGCCATCTTCAAGCAACTTTATTAATAAAGCAGCAGTCCTACAATTAAGTAATATCAAAGCCAACCACCCTAATCTCAGCCATTCTGAAATCCAAAAACATCAGTAATTAGAAGGTATAGCTATTTTTATAGGTATTAATATAGTTGGTGTGAATTGTGGTATGAGATGTCATTTCTTTTAAAAACCCATTTTCAAAATCCTTTTATGAGTTTTTAATAATAGCCATAGATCCGAAATTCAATAAGGAAGTCCAAAAATAATATTTTTTATAAATATCTAATTTTAAAAGTTTTATGGAACAATTATGTATAATTATTATGTTTATTTTTTAACAATTTATTATTTGGTACTTTAATATATTTTTTTTTGTTATATTTTTTATATTTTTAGAAACCTGTTTCGAATATATTCTACTATGTCCCAAATAAAGTGAATAATTGAATGGATTATTATCGCACTGATGTTTTCATAGTTCTTCCTAATTAGAAGCTTTGGATGAAGAACACAAACGTCACTCAGATTGTGAGCGAAATGTGCGTCATCCGATGACAATAAGTTATAATAGAATAGCAAAAATAAAAATAATAAAATAAATAAAAAATATATACAGGTAAACTTTCATATACGAAATATAAAAATTTATCTGTATATATAAATTGTGTTAAAAGTAACATCCTTCCTTTTTTATTTTTATTTTAACAATAAAATAAAATGAGTGAATGAGTTCGATAAATATTTAGTTTTAATATTTTTTTTTTTTTATAATAATAATAAAAAAAAAAAAAAATGAGCGATATAGAAAATATAGATGAAACTGAAACTGAAACAACTGAAGGAGGTTTTAAGGTTCCTTCAGGAAAACTAGCTGCCATAACAAAAAAAATAAATACAATTAAAGGTAAATTATGGCATTCTTTCATAAATAATTTAGACTTAAGTTATGAAATAAAAGCCGATGAATTAACATTAGACGCAAAAGTAGAATCCTTAAAAAATACTTGTAGTGAATTAATTACAGAATCTGTAGAGGCAGATAAAATACAGCAGTGGCTTACATTAAAACTAAAGCCATATTATGAGTTAAAAAGTGATATTTCAAAATATATGAGTAAATATGAGCCAAGGATTATACCACAAGATAGTGCTAGTAATGTATCAAGTAAAATTAGTAAAGCAAGTATAGCTAGTTCAAAAAGTGCAATAGCCCAATCTTTGTTACTTGAGATAGAAAAAAGTAAAATAAAATTACAAGAGCATGAACAATACTTGGCAAAAAAAAGGGAACTAGAAAGCTTGGATTTGTACCAACATAGTAGTCATATAAAAAATTTAGAGCAGAGTCTTATAAAAATTGAACAAAAATTAGAAAGTCCAATTTTCAGTATTAGCGATACTTCTGTAAAAAATGAAAATAAAAATATAAATTTTTCAGAAACTAAAATAAAAAGTATAGGTGAAAATAATAATCAGGAGTCTAAATTAGTAGAAATTTTAAAACAAAAATTAGAAGTGAGTATTAAGAACCCTCTTCCAACATGTGAACCTGAAATATTTACTGGAAAAGATCCGACTAAATTTAAAGATTTTATGCTAGTTTTTAAAACTAATATAGAAGGAAAATGTGAGAATGAAATGAATAAGCTTTCCTATTTAATTAAGTATACAGAAGGTAAAGCAGAAAACATAGTAAGAAGTTGTATGCATTTAGATGAAAAAATAAGTTATAAAAAGGCAGTAGAAAAACTCGAGAAACAGTATGGAAATGAACAAGTTATTGCTAATACATATCTAAAAAAGCTGGAAGACTGGAATGAAATTAAGAATGAAGATAGTGAAGCTATGGCAGATTTTTCTTTGTTTTTAGACTCTATCAATAATGCAATGGAAAATATTACTCCATTGAATGAATTGAATTCTACTGGTGCTATTTATAGAATAGTTAAAAAACTTCCCTACAAGCAGCGTGATAAGTGGAGATATAAAGTTGATAGTATGTATGAAGAAAATAAAAAGGTAAATTTTAGTACATTTACAAAGTTTGTTGAAAAAGAAGCAAGAATCATGAACACACCACTGTTCGGAGAACTTGGCATTGGTACAAAACCCAAACAAGCCAAATTACAAAGTGAAAAAGGTAAGTCACTTTATACAAAAGAAAATAATAATGACCATAGAAATAATAATAATAATAATAATAATAATAATAATAATAATAATAATAATAATAATAATAATAATAAAAAATGGAATAATAACAATGACAATAAAAGGAATTATAGTAGTAGTAAAAGTAGTAGTAATAATAATAATAAATCACAGTTTTGCAATTTTTGTAAAAAAGACAATCATAGTATAAATAAATGCAAAATTCTAGAAAAACAAAGCCAAGATGAAATAACAAAGTTTATTAAAGACAATAAATTATGCTTTAAGTGTCTCAGATCAAATCACTTTAGTAGTAATTGTAAAAGACCAGAAAAATGTGAAAAATGTAATAAGCAACATTTAACATTTCTGCATAGAGAAAAAGATAGTACCAGTTTAACAAAGAAAGAGCAAGATGGCTCAAATATCTCACCAGCAGCACTCACTGTGAATTTAGAAAATAAAGATAAGAAAGTAGAGTCAAAAGAATCAGGAAGTAATGAAACAAAAACCTTTCAGACAAAAGTAAGTAATAAAAAGCTATTTTATCCTGCTGTCCCAGTTAAAATTAAGCTTAAAGGTAAAGATAAAGTGATTATGACATACATGGGTTTAGATACATATTCATCAGCATGTTTTATGGATTTAAATTTAGCTGCAGAACTAGGTATGTCATATATGAAACCTCAGAAAGATATAGATATAACTACTATGTATGGGCAACACAAGATAAAGACATACATTTTAAATAATCTAGAAATTTATGATATTGAGATGAGGAAATCTGAAACCATAAATAATATATACTGCAAAGAAAATTGGCCCTTTAAAATGGATGAAAGTCCATCTATCAAAGATATAAATGGATTGGAATACTTGAATCATGTGCCCTTCAATTTTATAGAATCAAAAATTGGATTATTAATAGGGATGAACCAGAGTAAATTGTTAAAACCAATAGAAGTAGTAGAAGGTCATCATTATAACTCTCCCTTTGCAGTTAAGTATTTATTTGGATGGGCTTTACAAGGTTCGACACCAGATGGTATACCAGCATTCATGAGTTTAAGATGTCATAAAACACAAATACAAGAACAAGATGATAATTTATTTGAAAAATATTGCTTAAGAGAGTTTTCTGAAAAGAATCCTGAGCAAGTTTGTGAAAGTGTAGAAGATTTGAAGTGGAAGAATAAGGTTGAAAATACATTACAAAGAACAATTACAGGTAAATTTCAAGTTGGTTTACCATTTAAAAAAGAAATTCAGCATTTTCCTAATAACAAAAATCAAGCATTAGCAAGACTGTTCTCATTAAAAAGTAAATTTTTAAAAGACCAAGAATATTTTGTACAATATTGTGATAACATAGATGAAATGTTAAAACTTAATTTTGCAGAAAAGATTGAGAAACATGAATTATTAAACAATGACAGATTCTATTTAACACACCATAGTGTAATCCATCCACAAAAGAAAAAATTGAGAGTAGTATTCAATGCAGCTTTGCCATACAATGGTATTTCTTTAAATAATAGTTTACTCACAGGGCCAGACTATATTTCTAACCTACAAGGCATCCTTTTAAGGTTCAGAAAGGAGAAATATGCTTTCATAGCAGATATAGAGAAGATGTTTTATCAAATACAGGTACTTGATAAAGATAAAGATTATCAGCGCTTCCTATGGTTTCCTGATGGTAATTTAAATAAAACTCCAGAAGAATATAGAGTTAAAGTTCATATATTTGGTAGTGTGAGCTCACCTTCAATTGCAAATTATGTCTTGAAGCAAACTACAAATGTAATTGAAGCAGAAAAATTCAGTAATTTAGCCAAAGATACAATACTTAGAAATTTCTATGTAGATGATTGTTTAAAGTCTGTGAAATCAGAAAATGAGGCTGTAGCAGTTTATAAAGAAGTTAAAGAAATTTTAAAAATTAGTGGTTTTAATCTGCATCAAGTAGCTAGTAATTCAAAGAAATTTTTAGAAAATATTGATAAACAAGACTTAAGTAAAGATTTTAAAGAAATAAACTTATCTTTATAAATTGCCTTCACAAAAAGTATTAGGCTTAAGTTGGGACCCAGAAATAGATTTAATGAAAGCTAGGGTAGATATACAAAATAAAAATTTGACAAAAAGAAGCATACTCAGTTGCATTTTTTCCATATACGATCCACTGGGTTTTATTAGTCCAGTACTACTAGTAGCCAAAAAAATATTTCAAAATTTATGCGATAGAAAAGTTAACTGGGATGATGAAATTCCATTAGATATAAAAAAAAGTTACATAAAATGGCTAAGTGATGTTAATAAGCTAGATGATTTTCAAGTTCCTAGGCCATACAATCCAAATTGTTTAAAGTATAAAAGGGTAGAATTACATTATTTTTCAGATGGTTCACAAATTGCATATGCTGCAGTAGCATATATAAGGTTCATTGGAGAGAATAATGAAATATATTGTTCATTGGTGTTATCTAAAACAAGATTGATACCATTAAATAAAAATTTGATGTTAACTATACCAAGAATAGAATTGAGTGCAGCCAAATTAGCTGTCAACATACATCAAATTTTAAAAAATGAATTAGATATGAAAATAAACAAAGAGTATTTTTGGATAGATAGTGAAATTGTATTACAATATATTAAAAATGAATCAAAAAGATTCAAAAGATTTGTACATAATAGAGTTAATTATATTAGATCACAAACAGATATAAGCCAATGGAATTATGTACCAGGCAAGCTAAATATTGCAGATATAGCAAGTAAAGGAATATCTGTTAATGAGTTTTTGAACAATAAACTATGGAGCACTGGTCCAGAATTTTTGTACAAAGACAAAGCTCAATGGCCTGAGCAAAATAAAGAAAATAAATTAGATGATGAAAATGATGAAATTATAAAAAATAAACCTGTAATGGCCATACAACTACAAGAAACAACAGACAAGCTCATACATTCTGTGTCAGATTGGATGAAATTAAAAACAAAAGTAGCATGGATTTTAAGAGTTAAAGAAAATTTGCATAAAAAAGCCTGGAATAAAGGTGCTATGACAATCACAGAATTAAAAAATGCAGAAAAGGCTATTTACAAATATGTACAAAATAAAGAATTTCATGATATACAATACAAAATAAAAAAGAAAGAGGCCTTGCCAAAAAGGCACATTTTGGCAAAATTCCTACCATTTATAGATGATAATGGAATATTAAGAGTAGGTGGGAGGAATAAAAATCTGAATGATGTATCATATGATTTTAAACATCCAATTATCTTGCCAAATAGTCATGTTACAATGCTAATAATGAGACATTACCATAGAATTAATGGACATTTAGGAAAACAAACAGTTTTAAATGCTTTAAGAGAGAAGTACTATATCATTGGAGCAAGTAGAAGTATTAAGAAGATTTTAAAAGATTGCTACTTATATAAAAGTTGGAAACAAGTTCAGTATCTTGCTGATTTACCACCATTTACAAGTATTGGTATAGATGCCTTTGGCCCTTTTCTTGTAGTAAGGGGAAGAGGGAAGGTAAGAGAAAAAAGATATGGATTAATATTCTCATGTTTAAGTAGCAGAGCAATACATTTAGAAATGCTATATTCATTAGATACTGATGCTTTTATCAATGCTCTAAGAAGATTTATAAGCCGCAGAGGCAATGTGAAATTGATCCGATCAGATAATGGATTGAACTTTGTGAAAGCTAACAAAGAATTAAAAGGACAAGTTAAAATTTGGAATAATAAGCAAGTAAATAAACTTTTTGAGCAAAAAGAAATACAGTGGATATTCCAACCACCTCATAGTTCTCATAAAGGAGGTCATTTTGAGAGACATATTAGAACTGTGAGAAATATATTACAATCTTCACTCTTAGAACAGCCAATAAGGTTGACAGATGATAACTTGAACACTTTGTTCTGTGAGATAGAATTTATTATAAATAACAACAGACCAATAACAGAATTTTCAAATGATTTAGAAAACTTAGAAGCTTTGACACCAAATCATCTACTAACTCTTAAAGGTAATATAACTTTTCCTCCAGGATTATTTCAGGACAAAGATTGCTACTTATATAAAAGATGGAAACAAGTTCAGTATCTTGCTGATTTGTTTTGGAAAAGATGGATCAAAGAATATGTCCCTTTATTGCAAAAAAGAAGTAAATGGTTAGCAGAAAAAGAATCACACCAAGTGGGAGATTTAGTCCTTTTAATAGATGACTTCAAACCAAGAAATATGTGGAATTTAGGAAAAGTAGTAAAGGTTTACAAAGATGACTCAAACAGAGTGAGAATAGTAGATGTGAAAATAAATAAAGACAAGAATACTTTAAATACAACAATTTTGAAAAGACCAATAACAAAATTAATCTTGCTGAGAGAAAGTGCAGGATTATAACAAGAAGACAACAGAATTGTAAACTCTAAGGAAACTAAGAATAACAAGAAAACTTAATATTCTTAGCAAAAGGGGGAATATGTTATATTTTGCATTAAAATATAAGAAAAATAAAAAAGGAAAATTAAAGAAAATTCATTACTATTCATACTATGTGAACATCAACTATGGTTACAAAAATGACCAAAATATTAGAAAGGTAGAAAAGCAAAAATTGATTGCAACACAGAGAAAATTGCTGAGGAAATCAGAATAGAAGGTGGGGCAACATTAAGGGCTTGCAAATAGAATAAAGGCTACAGAAAGCCGAATATTAAGAAAAACTAGTAATTAGGAGATACTGCAAGCAATATAAGCCATTGCAGAAACTCAAGCAGGCTGTTGAAACAACAAAACTGTCAACTTTGCTAAAGTAAACAAAGAAAATAAAAGCAAAGTACAGCATTGAATTTCAATCAACATTAAGCCATTAGGAAGAAACACTTAGTACCATCTATTTCAAGAGCTTATTAATTTCACAAAGAAGAAACTATTAAGGTGGAATAACTAGCAATTGAATTCTTCAATCTAATATATGAATAAAGAAGCCAGAAGAAAATTTAGAACATCAAGAAAAACTCTACAAAGCTAAGAATTCACCAGAAGAAATTTAATTAAGGAATTTGTCAGCTATATGATTAGAGCCATCTTCAAGCAACTTTATTAATAAAGCAGCAGTCCTACAATTAAGTAATATCAAAGCCAACCACCCTAATCTCAGCCATTCTGAAATCCAAAAACATCAGTAATTAGAAGGTAATAGTTTTTTATAGGTATTAATATAGTTGGTGTGAATGTGGTATAATATTTAAAAAAGTAACATCTATGAGTTTTTAAACAAAAGCTAAAAAGGACAAAAATAAATAAAAAGTCCAAAAATAATATTTTTTTTATTAAATATCTATTTTCAATGAATTTATGGAACAATTATGTATAATTATTATGTTTATTTTTTAGCATTTATTATTTGTACTTTTATATATTTATAGTTTGTTATATTTTTATATTTTTAGAACCTGTTCGAATATATCTACTATGTCCAAATAAATGAATATATTGAATGGAGTATTATCACCACTGATGTTTATCATA
>JABUQX010040285.1:17500-20000 GCA_015478945.1 Trachelipus rathkii
ACTCTGAAATTGTACCATTTTTGTGGCATATAAAACTCGTGCCATCCATCTTACTAATGCATGGCACATGGTTTAATAAAATAAACTCTTTTAGGAGGAACGTCTCCAAGAATTATAATAGTCAACTCCAAAAGTTCAGCATAATCTTTTCTTGGATGCATTTTCTTCAATTCCTGTTTGCAGAACGCAACAATTACCTCTTTCTCTGGAATGCTCGATTTGGTAGTCTGAAAACTGCCTTTATTTATTTTTTCCTAACTGGTCTGAAATCGTTTAAACAGCTGTGTCTCTGGTCCAGCAGGTGCTCCAAGGCACTTGTCAAATACATCCGTAATTATGATTTCATAAATATGATGTCGACAGGCCAGTTGAAGCAGTGATCGCCCAAGTTTGGATTCTATTATAATGCAGGCTCCTTGCTTATTACCAGTATTGCTGGCTGTGTTGTCAAAACACATGGCCTGTATATTATTTTCCAAGTTCCAATCTTCCAAACATTCAATTACAGCATTCGCAATATCAATGCCCTTTCCTGAACAAGGTTTTGGGACTGATAAGAGCTTTGAATTACCTTCTGCTGATACTAGTATAGGTAACCTCTCTGTATTTGTGAAACCAGTGATATCTGGTAGAATTTTACCATCCCAATGTACAGTCAATGGTACATCTGTTGCAAAACTCTGTTTTATATCCTCAGCTATTTTTTTACGTAGAGCGCTTCTTTCTCTCTGCAATGTACTTCTACTCAAAACAACGTCATCAACATCGACTCCAAGGGCATTAACAGTGGATGCCAACACCATAAAAGCACTGCGATCACTTATTTTTGTCCTGTCCAGTGTCATTGCCACATCAGGTGTCACAATACGCTTTTTCTTGCACTGTCCACTAGATGAAGGTTTGGGTTTGGGTTCATCACTGTCGTGTGAATCAGTATTAGAGTTTGAAGTATCGCTAGTAGAACTTGAGCTAAATTCTACAACTACAGACATTTTCTTCTTCCTTATCTCTTCACGTTTTGTTTGCGCTTCCAATCTCTCCTCTCTTTTCCGTTTTCTAGCTTCTCTAGGAAGAGCTTTTCTATCAATTGTGCCTATGTAGCCACGTCTACCTTTTTCTCTTTGAGCTGCAAGAAATATTTTATCTTCCTCAACCGTCATTATTTGTAGTGCATCATTGTGAGCAATATCAAAAAGGTCGTTTAAACTCTGTTTAAACGCATTTTCACTTTTTGTTTGAGATGCATTCTGCTTGTGTTTGGATTTCTGTATTGATCTGTACTTGTCATGCAAGCTCAATATTTTTGTAACAATATTCGGTTTTGCTTTTGTTGGAATATTTGCTTTGCTCCAAATGGAACAAATTTCATCAGATACAAAATTACATGCTTCTCTTAATGTGTTCTTTTTCAATGTGAAAGAAAACACACGCCGCAAAACATCTCCGATTGAAGGCAATTTGTTTTCACTAATATTGTCGATCGATTGACCAATGAGATATAACTCACTTTTTCCACGAGTAACTGCCATGATTACAAAGTTATATTACAAGAGCAAACACAAATACGTGCTGTCACCACTGTGTCTTCACCGTAACTAACAAGTAACAACCAATATCCACGAGGTCGAGTTGCCAAGTTGCCAATTTCATTCGTCTGGCGGCAGCACTAAATATGTTTTAATCGTTCTGAAATTTCTTGTGCGAGGCTTTTTCACAGTCTGAAATAAAATGGAAGGGTATGCATTGTCAAAATACAAAATTAAAAAATCCCCCCTATAAGAAGCCAGTGCTAATATGTATATATATATATATATATATATATATATATATATATATATATATATATATATATATATATATATATATATATATATATATATATATATATATAAATATATATATATATATATATATATATATATATATATATATATATATATATATATATATATATATATATATATATATATATATATATATATATATATATATATATATATATATATATATATATATATGGACAAAGTTACTTAACGCCCACACGGAACGGGAGCTCAGATCAAAAAAAAATTTTCACAGGTAGCATCTATGATACATAAATAGATGTTCTAGGGTCGAAATGAAATTTTTTTTTCTTACCTGTTTTAGGGGTATATATATTATTTGTAAAGGTATTACACGGCAATGTATGGGGCTCGAGCCGACGGGGAACGCAGGGGGACGTTTCCATACCCCATAGGGGACGGGAGGAACCCCCACGACACCCAAATACCAAAGAGCGGGGGTTCCGGGGTGGGGGAAATAGTCCTACCCCGTAGTTCCCGGAAGGCCGAGAGACCGACTCCTGCCATCGGTGCGGTATACCCTTGGGGTATTCTTTAATTACATTTTCCTTAAAGTTTTACCAGGATTCCAAAAATGTATTCCTTTCGCTGTAGCTATTGTAGTTTTTGAGATATGATTTTTTTTTTTCACCTAAAACGTCTATTTTTGTATCATA
>JABUQX010040286.1:0-12500 GCA_015478945.1 Trachelipus rathkii
GATCGGTGAACGCGGGGTTGGTTAATCAGCAGTAAGACGTATAAGTACTACCCAACATTTCTCACCTGCTCAAATCATCGTGGTTTTTATCCTAAGCTACCTTAGTGTATATGCCTTTAGCCTAAAGCTGATAATAACCGAGTAAATATCAACACACTATATTGGAGCGACCATGAGACTATAGTAGTCAGTGTAGTAAAAATTGTTGAATAAATAAACAAAAATGTTTTATCTCTTTATCACGAGAAACTGAGAGAATAATTACTATAAATTACGAATTTACAAAAGTCCTGGATAAGCAAGAATAATTTTATTATAAACTATCGTAAATTTAAAGTTTTAATAGGTATAAAACGGATGTAATGGGAGAAAATATTAACGCTATCTGTATAATAGTTACACCGTAACTTATTATAATCATATCTTTATAAACTTAACTAGACAGAATAGACGTTAAAAGTTAACGAGAAAAATATTAACGATTTAATAACTGGATTAAACGTCTTATAGCGGTGTTATACATCCGAAAAGCGCGCACCACTGGGCGAGTATATATAGTAAACCTAAAAAACTATAACAGGATAACATATGCAGAATAAATTAAATATCATTGTATAACCATTTAAAAAGTCAAGGTGAAGAGAGCACATTGATGTTATAACGGTATTAGCTCGGAAGATAATGAGATATATATAAAAAATATAAAGAAAATCAATAATACTTTTATCAAATAAGGTTATAATCAGGGCTAATATAAATTATGTTAATTGAGAAGAATAATCTTAGCACAGTTTATAGTTGATACAAGTTTTCGAATAGATTATGCTATACGCTTCGACATCTCAGGTAGGAAGGAATCGCCAGAATGGTTAGCCAGAATTGATCTGATAATATTATTTCTATTTCCTTTGATAACTAACCATAATAACCACACTGGTAACAAGAAACGGATAGATAGAGTCAGGGGTTTCTTACCGGCCTACCGGGTGAAGATCAGGGGGACTTCGTCACGCTTATCTGTCCCTTACCGTCGGCTCGAAACCCCCTGATAAAAAGGTAAATATACAAAGAAAAAATTAATTATAACCGCTAGTATAAATACACTTAAATTAGTTTCAGTTCATCTACATAATCTATTATGCCATTACCTCTGACATCAATTGTTTAGTCGTTATAGGAAAACATCAATTTGGGGTCACCAGTTGGTTCAAGGTTTCCAATCGTTTCCAAAAGAGTGCATTAGTTGGGTTAGTAGTATGAGAGCGAGTTTACTAACAATAAGTCTAGTGAATGAGTTTACATGAGTTGTGTACCTTATATTGTGTAATAACTATTTTTACTTGATTCCTTAGTTGAGGAGAGTCGGACCTACTAAATAATATATATATATGATGTAATCAATTCAGAGATGAACAATGTATATTCTTATGCGCTTTTTTATTCCACCTTAAATCAAAAATATATGTAGTCTAACTCTATGTATATAAAGAGATATAGAAATATATTATTATGTTGGTCTTTCTAATGAAAATCTATATCAAGGTATTATTGCCTTCATTATTATAGTTAAGATTTAACGAGAGTGTATTATGCCAAAGAAGTATTATATCATGTAAATCATTTATTTAAGAAGTGATAGCTAAGCCTGTTAAAATTTCTCAGTAAGTATTTTAGTAAGTAACTAGTATATATATATACTAGTTTTTATCCTTTCCCAAGTCTAACGCAATCCAGGAATACTAGTAAAATAGTATTTGTTCTCATTATCTCTAATGATTATTCTGGCAATTTCATATCGCAACTGCATCATTTTAACTAATAAAGCAAGAGTTGAGGATATATTAATAATAATATCTTTATATTGCGACCAGTATATCAATAAATTATATATATTTATCATTGCTCCACAGTAGTATGAATGGTCATATAAGATTAGTGATGAAAAGATATTTTCAAAAAGAAAGTGCTTGTAATGAAATTTAAAAGTGATATATGGTATACTTACTTACACTAGTGAAATATATAAAATCGATACTGGTGAGGTATTATTATTATCATCAATTAGATTGTGCATTGGTGATATTTAGAGGAAATCTAAAAAAAAGGTATAGATAAGCTAGAGGAAGAACCATTACCAAGATTGAAGAATTGGGGTTTTTCGGTATCAGATCACGCAAGAGAGTCTAAATATGCATACGTGTACAAAGAAAGCAGCCAATATGAGACGAGTAATTCATTTCGCGAAAAAAACACAGCGAGCATATAGCATAATTTCACATAGAATGAGTACAAGAGGAAAAAAAAAAATTTATATTAAAATATCACTTGTAGATATTAAGTAGGTTCTATAATATAATAATTTGTATTAATGCATTCCAAAACTAAGAATAGGTACCAATCGACAAACGCAGATTGGCAGTCCAAAGAAAAAGAGGATAGTCTCGAGAGAAGAACATATTTAGAACACAGCGATATAAAATTAGTAGGGAGACAATATATGGAAATAGAGAGACTGAGTGTGATACTTACAATTTCTGTGTATTTTTTATGATACGTAAAGAACGATACCCATGGAGTCAAACATATACTCGCGCAATATGGAACCTAGCAAAGATGTTCCGGGGAATCATTGCATTTCGACTCTCTTCCGCCCGCAAGGGAGGCGACGGGGGGTGTTGGGAAAAACACGTTGGACGAGATCAGACCCCACTCTTGTTCTCTCCTACCTGTCGGTCTCGAGCTTCCCTTATAGGAGAGAACCATTAGGATGTCATATATCCCGGACTCGCGCTCGGCGAATATTTTTCTTCGGAGAGAGAGGTTAATGTTGCTATTATAAAAAAAAAGATTTAATTATTTTTCGTTTGTGCTCTTATTCATGCTCGGAACAATTCGAACCAACTACGCATGAATTTCTTCTCCATAATGTCTAGTGAATAAAATGGTGCTACGATATTCTTTCCTAGTTTTTATAGTACCTTTCTAGTTTTACATGGTTCTAACTAAGTCAAAAAAATAAGCTATATAAAAAAATATATATCAAGTTTTTTTTTCTATCATTTCCGTACAGACACTATTTCACTACGCTGATTTCCATCACAGTATGTTGTTATTAAAGTTTGTTCATATATATACACAAACATGAAAATTTTTCTAATACTGTTAGTTTTATGGCCTGTAATGGAGAAGTGATCATATGTGTGATCGCCGAGGGGTAAAACACTTTCCTTCTAGTGTTCTCGAGTTAGTATGTTTAACGTATATTTATTGATTTGTTAATATAAAATATTTTACAAATAAGATTTTAATGGTTTTGCTTCAGTAAATGATTTGACGGAATAAGTCATAAGCAACTCTATTCTGAAGGGAGAATAAATAACTCCTATTCCCTATAATTTATGTTTCTCGTTGAAAGGTAGATAATAGACATGTGAAGCTCAAAGCCAAGGTGGTGAGTATTCAAGAGTGGTCAGAAGTAATTTATGAAATGATAAAAATAATTATGAGTATCAACAAACTTATTATTTAACTGTACAACTTATAGCTTTTGTACAGTTGACTTATAAATTTATGATAATCACAGACGCTATTATTAACCTAAAAGTTATCTACATATTCAAGAGTCAATTGGAAATTACTCACCCATCAGATGTTGTCTACAATTTCTATTTTTCTAGTATGCTAAGCAGGTACAAATATAATTGTGAAGATAAAATAGATACTTAGATAATTATATATACTTAGGGTAATATTACAATAAGAGATAAAAAGTTTAGGTGAAACTCGCTGTGAGCAATGATCATCAAGTAAATTATCGTATATTTAAATTATATTATTTAAAGAGATGATAAATAGTTTATAAATCTTTTAGCTTTAAACTTCCTTCTCACAAGAAAGGAATTCAGGTATATATATATCAAAAAAAGTCTACTTAATCTAAACATCAGTTTGATAAATAGTTGCATAATATTTGTATTCTGGTTTCCTTTTTATTTGTATTATAAACAGTAACTTAATTATTTTAGTAAATATAACTCAAAATTTTTCTAAAACGAATTTATCAGTATAACTCACACCACTGATTTATAGATTTGGTGGTGATAGTGCTAATATGTAGTAAAGTTAAATCTTAGTTATAAATTAAGAACTTGAGTACCATAAAAGAAAATGCATATAAGTACATTTAATGAATATTTCTAGTTAAGTATTTATTGTTATCGAGATAATGAAATATATAGTGTATATAAGCATATATACTAGACAAATATCTGATATCAGAAGCTGGTGATATTATGACAATTGTATTATACTAGCTCGTACCTAAGAATTATAACAAATTTATACCAAAAATACATAATACTATATCAACCATTCCGATTTTATCTCATAAACATTCTTTTGACAATGATTAATATCTCACACAGACTACAGGGAGGCCTACGGCCTGTCAGCGGAGACAACACGATTTCCACGCAGTCCTTTCCAAAAGTTACCATCTCCATATTTTCAGAGCTGGAGAAGGCAGGTATTTTCTGCGGGACATGTCATGAGTACTACGAACACAATGAGCTTATTTCTCCCTATTCGCAAACTAGAGTCAAAACTCTTTGCCATCCCTTTCCCTCGGTCCTTACACTCTCGCGGCCTTACCACTCCCCCGCGGAACAGGTGTAATAGTGTCATATGAAGATCCAGCACTTAAAGCATGTCTGACACACTTACCAGACCCCCGGCGATTGCTACTCCGGTAAAGCCCAAATGAGGATTTAGTAAAAGCAGAAATGCGGGGATGATCTTCGGCGAATGTTGACATATGGCATTCCACCGCACAATCGGGGTTTTCAACCACCGCAACTAGTCTTGTTCGATCCGTCCAACCAATTTACAAATATTCTACATCTTGTTGCCAATACTGGCAATTTTACCCGTCTCGACTAAATATACAAGTAGAAAGAAGCTTTTTCAACATTATGACTCCTTTTTTCTCATCTTGAGACATACTTTCTGGCATTTACATCAGCTCTCCTACTAAAAAACCTGAAGATGGTTAATCCGGACTTGATTGCCTCACTCTCATGCCCATCGATTAAAGTCTAAAATCAGTAAGATGAAGTTAAGGAAAAGTCTAATAATTCACACTTTTTCACACTTTTTAACTTATAGAATGTCTTCAATATTTTGTCTTCCACTTCTAATAACTATACTATAATATAATTATATACTTCAAGTCATCTATGAGAGTTATCTCATATAGCCTAGAATCTAACCTTGATTCAAATACTAATCACAGGCACCACTACTATAATAACACCGACCTACTCATCTACGGCTAATATTAAATAATATTAGCTGTAATATGTGTAGCCTCAAAGACAACTTAGTTCTCCTATTAATCACTAGTCTTCACTAACTTATATCTCCTCTATAATAACATCCATAATATCTAATTCTTTTCAACCCATCGAACTTTCCACATACCTTATTTTTCATACTATCTCTATTACAATGAATATAATGCTTAATATAATAATATATATAATATATATAATCATATATATATGATATAATATATATATGGCAATGTTTTACTATGCTTTACCACTTACTTTAACTATAACTACCCTAATATAATATATTATACAGTATATAATGTATATACTTACTATATAGAGAAGACTTTATTTGGTCTAAGGCCACTCTATAACTCTTCTATTCCTTTTACTATCGCATCACGACAAATAACACGACTCCTTCATAATTGCGCGCACACTTGGATATAACGCTCTCGATTGTTCATACGGCCAACCTGGTATACTATCATATATATATATATACTACCGCTATTACCCATTCTTGCTAGCATATCCAAAACTTTTCACCGTACTGATATATATGCGAATGTACCTCATAACTTTCTTGTAATAATTAATCTAACGCGTGATATATATACCACCTACCAGTAGTATAAACTAATAACTATAATAGAGATCCCCTATACGATTTCTCACAAAATATGATAATATAATCAACTAGTTTCAGTTATACTCTAAAGTGACGATCTCCTTACAACTAATACGGTATCTTACATAACCTCATCCCTCTATTCATATAATCCACTGTGGCCAGCGAGCTACTCTACTGATGATACCGAAGGATACGGATAAGTTCACTAAGGTGTGTCATTGAATCCTATATATAACTGTATAATCTACATATCTTATTCTTCACTTGCATTAATATCATAATTCTATCTATCTAATCACTAATACTACATTACAATCCTTTCCAAATTATATCGGAATCAATATAACTTTATATTCCATATAGTCCTATCATATCAAAAATACATTATATCCGTCCCTATATATTATTCTATCAATATATCAACATCCAACATACTACCAATATTACTACTAATCCAAGAATTGAAACCGAGCATACAAATTTGGAGGCGGAGCAGCGGTGATGCGGAGCTCACTATGCCTTAGCCATAACTCATCTTTTTTACTCATCTTTATTTAGGAATACTTAGTAATTTCTTGTTGTATAGTTGGTTTACATGTACCTTGCGTACATGTATACTTAAAAACGTATATGTTTACATGACTTGTTTTCATTGTTGTTCTTGATGGTGTTGGTTTTTGTCGTCTTTTTGGGAATGCATGGAAACAGAACACACACACCTAAGGACAGACAGACTGAAAAATACATATACTTTAAGAAATCTACGAATGACATCACCACCTTCTATCGCTCCTTATTTAATATATTTATTTATTTATTTCCTGTAATATATTTATTTTGACGTTAAAGGGGGTCTGTATATGACGAACCCTAACTTTTAGAAGTAAAATCAAAAAAATTTCACTTGTTTCTTATTATTCTATTTTTAAAAAATTCCTCCTCTACATTATGGTGGTGATTATTTTTTGGGTGTTGCCTATTGGTCTATTTCTGTACCAGGAGCGGTAGAGAGTGTGAAACAAAACAAGCGTTTCAATTTCCGAAACTGGAATCAACCTTTCCAGGATCAAAAACTTTATTTAATTTATTAATAATGTATAATTTTTTATTTTCGACCAACATCAACCCAGCCCAGGCTTATCTCATCATTATAATAGGCCCCTTAGCCGGAAGCCGGCAGCCGGAGCCGGACCCGACCGAGCGGACCGAGACGTACCAGTATAAAAAATTCAAAATTTTTTTTGTAAAAATAAAATAAAACTTCCCGAAATCGGAGCTGAACAGATTTGAAACAAAACCAGAAGTTCATAGGACGAGCCGGAAGCCGGAGCCAGAGACGGACTGAAGCTTGAGCCGGACCGGAGCGTAGCCGGAATATAATTTTTTTTACGATATTTAATTTTGCAAGTAAAAATATTCTTCGAAGTCAAACGAACCAATTTTGAATGAACAACAATCGGAGCAGGAACTGAGCCGAGCTGGAGCCGAGCTGGAGCCGAGCCGGAGCCGGAGCCAGAGCCAAAATATTTTTTTTTTAAGAAATATATTTTGCAAGTAAAAATAATTCTGCAAATCAGAGCTTAACAAGTTTGAAATGGAACCGGAGTCTGAGTCGGAGCCGAATCAGACCGGAGGCAAACGGCCAGAGCCGAGCAAGGTTTAATTTTTTTTCAAAAATCTTTATTGCAAGTGAAAATAATTCTGCAAAATCGGAGCTGAACAATTTTGAAATGGAATCTTTATTAAAAGCATTACAATTATATTTATCAGTTCGTACACATGCCGTTACATTTTAAAAACAATATTTCAATTTTTGTTATATATTCCCTGCTTACATGCGATTTTTAGTGTTGGAGAAGAGCCGGGAATTTAATAAAACAGCATATATAGCCTTCCTGACCTAAGGAAAGGCATTGACTCGGTACCCAGAGCCAGACTTTGAGGATGTTAGGAAGTGACGGATGAGGAAAGAAAGACTGAAGAGAGCATAAAGCTTGATACGTTTGTAGTGTAAAAGTGAGAACAGATTAAAATAAGAAATGGGTGAGGTGGGGAACGGGAGTCAGACAGTAGTTC
Organism: Trachelipus rathkii; assembly: GCA_015478945.1. NCBI lineage: Eukaryota > Metazoa > Arthropoda > Malacostraca > Isopoda > Trachelipodidae > Trachelipus > Trachelipus rathkii. The sequence continues at coordinate 8,041 of JABUQX010040286.1, forward strand.
CTGTCTCCCTTACTCTTTATAGCTTTCTTAGATGTAGTAATCAGATAGTAAAGAGGAATTTCCGAATCTGGATGGTGATATAATGGTGTATGGGGATGATTTGGCATGTGGGAGGAGGGAGTAATGAGAGGACTTATGGAAAGTTTGACAGAGAATTTGAGGGATTGGTAGAGGATGAATAACAGAAAGACATGATAATAATTAGATGGTTTAGAGAGATGAGGAGAAGTGGAGAACTCGTCATTTGATGATCGAAAGTTTGAGAAAGTGGATCAGTTTGTTTACCTGAGTGGCGTATTTACAAGCAAGAGGATGTGTACGGGAAGTGGAAGCAAGAATGGAAAAATACAGGAGAAAACAATAGACTTATATCCATAGAAGGATCGGTGATGGATATAAATGAAAAAAAATTATATTTGATACGATACTGTACCCACCATTGACATATGGACACAAACATGGAGCATTACAACAGAAGGAAAAAAGGATCGAAGAGGCTGCTCATAATGAAGGTGTTGAGGCGATAGTGGAAAGACGAGAAATAGATGAGAAAACGAAGGTTAGAGAGAGTTGTTGTGCACGTGTTGAAACAGGATAGATTCGGCAGACGAAGATGTGGGGCATGGTAATATAAGGATCCGGAGAACGAGTCCGAGTAGAAAGGTGTGAGAGTGAGAGTAAGCGAGAAACCGAGGGAGATGGAAAGATTGCTTGGAGAAGCCCTGAGAAGACTGGACTGCCCGCCTATGCGCCAGCTATGAGAAGTATACTTTTGAAAGGACTGGTGGAAATCATGTTGTCTCCGCCTGACAGCCGTAGCCTCCCGAGGGAAGACGTAATTATTATTATATAATAATAATATAATAATATATAATATATATATTATATATAATATATATATATATATATATAATATATATATAAAGTATATCTATATATTAAATATTAATATATATAGAATAATATATATATATATATAGCAATATATATATAATATATATATATATGTATATATATATAATATATTATAGATATATAATATTATATATATAAATATATATATATAAATAATTTATATATAATAATATATAGATAATATATATATATATATATTATATATATATATAATATATAATTATAACGTATATATATATAATAAAATAATATATAATATATAAATATATTAATATATAATATATGGCCAAACTAAAGAATTACCCGCATCATATCTCAAAAAACTAAAGTAGTACAAGAAAACTATAACAAGATGAACCAGCGTATAAATAATTTTGTACGGAAATGAAAAAAAACAAAATTATTTTTATTTTTTTTATATCTCCAAAACACTCGAAAGTACAAGAAAACTTAATAAACATATATGAATCAGCGTTAAATTGTATGAAAAAAAAGAAAAAAAACTTTTTTATACAATAACATATTTGAATCAGCATATAATTTTTTTTAGGGGTCGAGCCGACGGTGACAGAGGGGACGAAGTCCCCCCGTCCGATCCCCGGGAGGCCAGAACCCCGACCGAGAATATGAGGAAGTATTATTTTCTTTATGTTAAAAAAAAAAAATACAAATTTTCCCATTTTTTTTCATACAAATTTCAAACGCTTGATTCAAATATGTTATTAGTTTTCTTGTACCTATCTTAGTTTGAGATATAAAAAAAAAATAAAAAAAAAAAGTTAAAAAATTTTTTTTTCCTTTCCATCCATGCCCCCACTAACCATATATGTATCAGTTATTCTTGTACCTATCTGAGTTTTCGAGATACATGCGGTAACTTCTTTAGTTTCACCAATACTATATAGATATATATATATTAATAGATATATATATATATATTATAAATATATAAATATATATATATATTATATAATATATATATAGTATATATATAAGATTAATATATATATATATACTATTTATAATATATATACTATATATATATATATAATATTATATATATATATAAAAAATTATTATTATATATATATGGCCATGCATCCCGAAGAGTTCAGGCATGTAACTAGAAAACTATACATCTACAGAAAATAAATAACATTTTAATTAAAGCAAGATAATTTCATCGAAGAACTTAAAATAAAATGACGTTTATTGTAATATTTATAACAACACTAAAAATATTTGTAAATCTTACACCTAAAACTTGCACGCTTTTTGATTGACCTTGAAACGTGCAATAGTTCTAGAAAGCAAAAGGTGCAAATACACTTTTTTACGCTTTGGAGGAAACTGTTATTTTTTCTTTTATATCCTTTTTAAGGGGGGTCGAGCCGACGGAGGGACAAGGGACGAAGTCCCCCCGTCTTCCCCCAGGCCAAGAAACCCCGACTCTATCTACCGTTCTTGTTTACCCGTGGACTGTTAGTTCAAAGAAAAAAAATTCAACATTTGGCAACTCTGCGTCCTCCCTCGGAGTAAGCGGCATCTTCAAAATCTGAAAAAACTCAATTTTAACAATTTTACCAATTTTAATTTTTAAAAAGCTTTATTTTTTATTTTTTTTTTAATTTCCGGGGAAAAAATGTTATTATTATTATTAAAATGATATTTATTTTCGTTTACTGTTATAGGTTTTTAGTTACATGCCTGGCCTTTTCGGGATGCTTGGACCCCGATATATAGTATGGGTATATATTAATATATATATATAATATATATCATATATATATATATATATATATAGCTAATATATATACTATTATATAAATTCTTTTATATTTATGTATAAAATAAATATATAGATAATTATGGATACCCTATTTATTTATATATAAATATATATATAGGCCTGGTTCGTATATAACCCCCGCCTTCGATATTTCTTAATCGATAATAAATCGTTTTATTTAAAAAGAGTGAAACCGTTGGCACGTCGGGGCCAAATTTTGATAAAATTGAAAACAGCCCTAAAATATTTGAATTAGTCGCCATAAAATTATGGGTTTTTAGCATTAGGTGGTGGATGCGAGTATACTGCAAATGGCTTTTAAAATTAGAAAAGGCTTGTAAATCTCATATTATATTATTTTGTGCTTGAATTTAACAATATTCACAAAGAATTTGTTCAAATAAATCTTCATCTTTGTTTTTTTCCTCCACATAGATTCAAACAAATAGCTACCAAGTAAATTTCTAGCTGTTCCACATTCCTTTTTATTGCGTTGTTTCGCCTGAAACCATCATGGTTCAATCTTCTGTGTATGACCTCCATTCCCGAGGTTGACCAAAAGTTGTTTAGAAGGTTAACAGGGATATATCGTATATTTCATTTTTGGAATTTTGGTCGATCCTTTATATGCAGCCCACACGAGTCAGATATTATTAATGTTTCTGCTTCGATATGCTTCTCAATTTCTTTTAATAGAACTTTTAATAATTTTTTAGAAAATAAAAAATAAAGTAAAGTTACTTCACATTTTATCAAAAAATTATAGAAAAAAATCGATGTTTAAATTTCATCAATAAAAATATCGATATTATTATCGATTAGAATATCGAAAGGGGGGGTTATTACAACCAGGCCCATATATATATATAATATAATTTATTATATAATATATATATATATTATATATATATTATTATATTATATTATATATAATATATAATATTATAATATATATGGACTTGACCTTTACTAGACTGAAAGAAAATCATCGAAAGTTATACACCATTTATTATACTGCCTTTAAAAAATAAATGAATTTATTTTGAGTGGATAAAAAAAACAATTTCCTTTTTAGTGCTTCACTGTTCCTTTACTGTTTAATATATTAAGTTACATCATATATATATAATAATATATATATATTTAATATATATATAAATATAATGGATATTATATATATAATATTATATATAGTATATAGTATATATATATTATATATATATATATATATATATATATAATATATATATATATATATATATATATATAGCCGAGTATGTCACCTCTAGAAGAGCCACAATCCATATCTCAACAAATCACAACCAGCTTACCGGAAAAGGAACACAATTGCTTGGAATGCTGCACATATTTTATGAGAAAATGTAAAAAAAAAAAAAAAAAAAAAAAAAAAAAAAAAAAAAAAAAAAAACTTAACTACTACAAATAGCTACAGAAAGGAATACCAACATTTGCAGTTATTGCTGAAAAGTTAAGGAAAAATGAAAAAAAAAAAAAATTATTTTAAAATATTATAATAATATGAGTAGAAAGCCTATTTAAACACTTTTTATACGTTACTCATAATAAATAACTTTCTAGTAATTTTTGCTTTTTTTTAACAGAAGAAGACCCCAAGGATACCGCCCACCGAGCACGGTAGTCGGGGCTCTCGCCTCCGGAACTACGGTAGACTAATTCCCCCCCTCCGGAGGCTCCAGAACCCCCGCTCTCTTGTATTGGTGTTCGCGGGTTCCCC
>JABUQX010040286.1:17500-20855 GCA_015478945.1 Trachelipus rathkii
AATACTTTTCTACTCCAGAAAAGATTCTCACTACTATAGCGAAGCATTATAAGTGTAATATACCCCAAAGGCACAGTTTGCAGGTTAGTTTTTCTCACTTAAGTTTTCCACGGGAAAAAACCTTCGGAAAACTGGGTGAAAAGTTATGGAAAAGCAAAAAAACAAAAACAAAGGATGGTATAAAAAAAATTTAATTATAATTTTAAATAAGTATTTTAAAAAATAATAATCAAATATTTTAAATGCATATATATATATATATAATATATATATATATATATATATATAATATATATATATAATATATATATTATATATAATATAAATATAATATATATATACCTATTCATATATAATATATAATATATTATATATATATAATATATATATATCTATATATATATAATAAATATATATAATATATACTATATATATAGATTATATTATATATATATATATATATAATAATATAATAATTATATATATATATATATATATATATATATGCCCCCTCTTTAAAAAGCACGCCCGTGAGTTGGTCTCACCTGTAAAAAATTTATTATATAATATATATATATATAATATATATATATTATATATATAATATATATATATATATATATATATTATATAATATATATATATATATATATATAGATATATATATATTATATTGAATCTTTGCGTCAGTCCAAATATTTCTATTTATGTTCGTCAATCACATTGTTGTAATTTGCGATGTGGGCCTCCATTTGAGTGCCCTGCCGTTCTTTGTAAAGTCCACACAACAAAATTACATTCATCGAGGGCCTTTACTAACTTATATTCCAAAAAAAGTTCAGTATCCACACTATTTGCACGTTGGCATTTCCTAAATTTTGATAGAATTATTTTAAAAATATTTACTGAACGCTAAACAGAGTAAGGAAAACATTATAACACACAAAAAACAAACTATAAATATATATATATAATATATATATTATATATATATATAATATAAATATATATATTAATATATATATATATATATATATTATATATATATAATATATAATATATATAATTAATATATATATATAATATAAATAGATATATATAAATATATATATATAATATATATATATACATATAATATACTATTAATATATATATACTGAGCGTCTATCGTTTTGTAAACTTTTCATAGGTACCTCTTCTCTTTTCGGAATCATGAGGAGAACAATAGACACTTATTTTAGTAGCGCAGCAGCAGGACATAGTAAAAAACCGAGAGGAAACGCCGATGGTGGCTTTTCACCAAATAAACCTACTGAATTTAAAGAATGTTGAAAATAAAAGGTGCCGGATCATCCAGCTCACATTCCGCAAAATCGTGACGAAAAAACGCTATACAAAACAAGGAACAGAGTGCATAACAATGAAGAAAACGATGCGCATTTGTTAAACTGTGCCAAAATTTCATGAAAAAATATGCAAAATGTTCTACAAAAACAGGGGGTGAATTTCATGAAGCCTGTGCTCATTCGAGTTCAACTTTAAGAAAGCTTTTAGGAAAAAAATGAATTCTAGGAAGCAATAACACTCTTCAGCTTCATTACTATAAGATGTAATAATGAAAACCTCAGGAGACAGCCTATGAAGATACCGATTCACGCTCAAATTGTTCAACAGATGAAAGTGAAAGAGACTTAAATAAGAATGTTAAAAAAATACTTTTGCAGGTGTATATTTTTTGGTAATGGAAGAAGTAGCTTACACTACTAAATTTCAGAGTTTGATTAAAAGTATTTTGGACAAATTGACATGATAATTTAAAAACATGAAGGAAAAAATCAGAGGAAGACCGAATTAGACAAGCAAGGACACTGCTGGTAACTTCTGCTATGTAATGAGCGAGTTTTGAAACATATGTGAAAAAAAAAAACATTTCTAATAGCTCCGTTTTAGCAGATGAGTGAACTTCTTTAAGAAATGAAATGGAGCTGAGTCTAAATGTTTAGAGTAGTGGAGAGTAAAAATCCCGTAGAAAATTCTTTGTCAATTTTAAAATACCCAATGAAAGCAAAGGAAACTATTTCATAATGCTATAGATAAGGAGCTGACTTATCTTGATATAAATTATGACATTGTTGCGTTTGATTTGATGATTGCTTCTAATTATAGCTGAAAATTTGACGGTTAAGAAAAAAGGCTTCAGAAAAGCAAACAAATAAGTCTCTATATAACACGTTAGAGCGACAATATTGTCCCCTGCACAGCCTCCCTGTAGGATAAAATCGAAGATCAAAAGTTCTTTTTTATAATTTAAAAACTATACAAACTGTTTAGCAAGTCGTCAAAAAAAGAAAATATTTTGCATGAGATTCAATCTTATCAAGATCCAGCATCCTTCAAGAATTTTCAGAATGCATTAGAAGTGTAATGGTTATCCCTTATAAGAATGAATCATGTCTCAAGGAGCTTTAATTCAATTTGATGCCTTGAGCATATTCCACAAAGAAGGACAGACCTGCATTCACTTGCAGAGCAATCTTGCTGAATCAGAAATGAAGTTTCCTTTGTCACCGGCTATGTATGAAATGAACTCCTTAGTGCACTTACTTATCTCAGCCAATGCTTTGCCAAAATGAAGGACATTAGTATGGCCAAAGCATCCCCTAATTACGGAAACGAGATTGCACCTGCAATCAATATCACCGCAATCATTGTCGGGACGTCATATGACTTACAAAAAAACTTCGAAGTGAAATAATTGGAGAATTTGCATTCTGAAGGCGCCTGATTCTGGATAAGATTAAGAAATAATTTTGCATTTAAAGGGAAATGAAGATATACTGCGATAGCGTAATCGAAGAAATTGAAGAAGGTTCAACGACAAATCAATTGATATAATAATATTTGCTAGTCGCTGAGACGTTCGTCGATTAACAAATTTAACCGGATATTGAAGTGGAAAAAATTTTGACAGATCCACTGCCTTAATGCGGAAGGTTTACTAGCTGACCTGAAATCCTTCAATTTTTATATCAATTCCAATGCCGAAGCGAAATATTTAAAGAATGATGAAAGTCCATTGTCGAAAATATTGGAAGCGCTAGGATACGTTGCGACTTACAAAGCTCTGTGAAAAATCCTTCTTGCATTCTTTAACCGACCTCGGTAGAAAGATCGTCAGTTACCTAATATGAACCCGAATACTAAGTAAACACAATTTTATGATATTAAATACAAAGACATCATACTCCAATACACTATCAAACAATATTTGTATAATGCCTGCCGAGTAAGCTTTACCACAACGTCTTATAATAAATAAATAAATAAGATAAGACAAAACATCTTCCTCTCTTTT
>JABUQX010040287.1:5000-27500 GCA_015478945.1 Trachelipus rathkii
ACAGTATATTATTTCCAGAAAAAGAGAAAAAAAATCCGAAATTAGTATTGCTTTGTAATCTAATATAGTAATTTGTGATATAGAAAAAATACGCTTACTTCCTTTTCTTAACAAATTGATTTCCTCAAGCTTTCTAATTGCATGTTTCCACCACAAATTTATTTCATGGCCCCTCAACCAGCAGCCTGCCGTAAAAATAAAATATGAAATTCTTTTAATAGAAAAAATTGAAAAAAGATTTGTATTATAATTTTCGCAAAGGTGTTCTTAAACGGATAAATTTAGTAAGAGAAATGGACAGCTACACGGACAACTTAGTTTTGGCCCTTGATGTTATCGCGCGCACAAGCTAGTCTGCAATATTTTTTCTTTTAGCAATTTCAAAATTTGAATTTGTATGATCTCGCATATTATAATATTAAGTGAATGTATTTGACCTCTCCATTCCTATTTCACCTTGTAAAAATCGAACTATGTGAGTATAAATGTGTATTAATGAGTTAATAACATATCGAAAATCAATAATAATATTGTTGTAAAGATTTGCAGTCAACAAGAGACAAAAACTTTGAATCTTTGAGGCTTTGTTCTTTAACAGTAAAAGTTTAACATCCCTGTATTTAATTCATCATGAGATTTGAGGTTACTTACATCCTCCTAACCCACCCTCCCAAGAATCGGAATTATAGTTTGAAAATCAAATGGCCTTTTCCATGCATAATGAATAAATTTCCCACAAACACCGAAAGTTCTACTTAAATGAAAATATCATTCCCTTTTGCATATAATTTGTCTTTGAAATGTCGAAATAATAAACAATAATGTAAAGCAGTCATGTCATTCCATATGAGAAATGACCCATGCTTCAGTCTCAAGATATTCTACTTAGAAATTGGTAAAATTATAGTTTGAGAAAATTTGTCTTCTTATACTCTAGTCATATGTAATAACTGAAGAGCTATTTCCAAATTTTGGCGATTTTAAATAATATACATTATTGCAAAGATATATTATAAAAAAATATACATAAAATACAAAATAAAGAAACATTAGAGTTTGAAAACCTTAGATTGTGAGCCCTAAATTATATATATTAGTGGCTAGTTTGTGGTTTTTTAATTAAATTAGATGAGAAATTCATAGAAATATAAAAGGTTTCATATTTAATATTTGCTGTTGCTTTCTTCGTTTTCAATCTTCTTTGCTAGTAATATAAAATATATTTATATATAATATAATATATATATATATATATATATATATGTATAATATTTATATATATTATATATATATGATATATATATATATACTATATAATATAATATATATATATATATATATATATATATATATATATATATATATATATATATATATATATATATATATATATATATATTGGTGTATGTGTGTGTTTGTACTATGTTTTGATTATACATTTTCTGAGAAGATCATACTGTGAGTTATATTTTAAAGTAAGTTTATGAGTGTGTGTGTGAGCAATTGTAATTTACTTTGAATATTAAATTTTTATATAAAAGCAAAGAGAAATTTAAATCAATGAGGAATGCATGGTCAAGAGCCTGCTCTTATATTGTTTACATTTTTAATTCAATTGCCTCTAAATGGATGACATATTCAAAAGAAGATTAATATTTACTAACAAAGTTTCGTAATTGGAGTAGCTTTAATGACCTAAAGAAATTAGTTAATTAGTCTTAGTTATTATCAAATTAAATTTAATATGCTAATTGCTGCTTGCTTAAGCAGAATGAATGCTCTTTATAGCAACAAATTTATTTAAATCATTAAACTAAGGAGCAGCAGTTATAGCCTGGAGTTTATTCATGTATGTAGCTTACTCTTCAATCAATTTCTTTGAGTATTTTATACGAATAAATCTAATAAGATGCGACGATTATTTCCGAATTCTTCTATACTTATTCATTTCCTGAGAATTTTGGGACATTTTCCCTACGAGTGGACATCAGAAAATATGAATGAACTCGATGAATCAAATGCAGAAAATCGCATCACAAAAACTGCGAAAAAAGAAAGTAATATTTTTACGCTATCCTATATTTGGATGTGTGTCTCATGGTTTTTGTCTTGTGAATACTCTTAGCTGATATTTACAAGTGACCAAATAAAAATCCTTAGTGAAGGAAGAACATATGGATATAGAAACAATTCGTGTTCCTTACATAATTTACGATAGTTTACAATACATTAATTTATTTTTAATGAACTTCTTAAGCATAAAAAACGCTAAAAAATTGCGTAACATTCTCAGTAAATTACATGCCTTCATCTCAACAACCAAAGTCGAAATGAAAGGTTTTGCCTTTTTGATTTTAAGTGGATGTAGCTCCATATATGTATCAATTACCGTAACTGAATTTCTTAGTACTTCCGTTTGGAAGCAGCAAGGTTCCATTATTTAGAAACGTGTATCATTTGTGTTTTTATCTGTTTCATAACAGGCATAAGTGTTCTGCTTCTTTCTATATATACGTTTTTCCTCCTCGGAATTCTAAGCACTGTTGGATCTCTTTACGAAGTTGTGTTCCTCGATTTTACAGATTATGCGAAATATATTGAAAGGAAATATTGTAATTCTCCACTGCATGTTAGTAATACAGAATAAGAGTATCGAGATATTTAGCATCTGATGCTTTCAAGCCAATAAATGTAGAGTAATCGTAAAGAAAAATTCCAAATCTTTAAACAGTTCATATGCAAAATCAGAAACAGATGATCATTGTTACTCATATATTAAGATGAAATTATCTCTGTTGCAACTCTATTCCTTCAGAGATCGATTAACTGATTATTTCGATGTTCTTATTATTGTTCTTCATGGTTGGACTTATCATCTATTAATTATTTACGCTATTTTATGTTAGTATTTTGTAACAGAAGCATTTTAGAAGTAATTTATTCCGATTTTGCCACTCCATAGCAAGCATTGTTTTCACCTTTTATGTCTTTTGAACTGCGCCTTTACAAATTCATCAACAGGTACGCAGGACTGTATTATATATTATTATCCCATGGTTATACAACAAATTTGGTATATTTATCTCAATTACTGTTATTACTTCTTCGATGAAAAATTCAAAGGCATTAAAAATATCGTTCGCAAGCATTTAAAAAGACTAATTAAATTTAAATTCTTAAAAGCTTAAGTTGCACACTAACATTTACAATAAGAAAATTACAATAAAATTTATTAAAACATGAATAACCGTATTTAATTATTCATTATTCATTATTTTTTTAAAATGCCTTTTTAAATTTGGGATCAAGCAAAATCTATACCCAATCACCATATATTAAAAGACAAGAAATCACTATTCGATTTTGCTTAATTTGTTAAATGTAAAATATAAAATTTCAAGCTCGGTAAATATTTGCCTCTAAAAGTTTCACATTTTGTGTTTATTCAATTCTTCCTTTGCCAGAAACTAATATATATTATATATACTATATATATATATCTATATATATATATATATATATCTATATATATATAATATATATATATATATATATATATATATAATATATAATATATAGTATATATATATATATATATATATATATATATAGTATATAGAAAAAAAAAAAATATAGAGAAATATATATACTATATTTATATATAATATATATATATATTATATATATTATATATATATAATATACTATATATATATAATATATATAATATATATATATATATATATATATTATATACTATATATATATTGTACAGAAGCACAAGCTGCGAAAACAGTATAGAGTGATTATCGATACTACGAAGAGAAAAACATACTGACCGATGGGGTAATTTTTTTAATATTTAAAAACAACACACACATACAAATGCCTTAACACAGACACACACAACAAATATATTAATATATATATCATATTATATATAGTATATATATTAGTATAGTATATATATATATATATAGGTATATATATATATATATAATTAGTATATAAATATATATATATATAAGTCATACATATATTATATATATATATATAATTATATATATATTAATAATATATATATATATATATATATTATATTATATATATTATATATATTACTGTATATATATATTTATATATAATATTATAATTTATAAATATAGTTAATTATAATATATATATTATATATCTAATATATATATATATACTTATATATTATATATATATAGATATATATATAATATATGTATATATTTAATATATATATAGTTAGCTTACGAATTATGAATCTTCTAGAAGAAGATAATTGAAGCTGCATTTTGTGGCATTTTTAAAACTGGCTAGGGCTAAGGATCGTTGATGTAATATATTATTATTATTATTATTTATTACTTATATTATTATATTATTATTATTATTAATTATTATTATTATTATTAATTATTTTATTATTATTATTAATTATTATTATTATTATTATTATTATTATTATTATTATTATTATTATTATTATTTTTTTTATTATTATTATTTATTAATTATTATTATTATTTTATTATTATATTATTATTTATTATTATTTTATTATTATTATTATTATTATTATTATTATTATTCATTATTATTATTATTTTTATTATTATATTATTATTATTATTATTATAATTATTAATTAAATATTATTATTATTATTAATTTATTATTATTATTTTATTATTATTTATTATTATATTATTATTATTATTATTATTATTATTATTATTATATTATTATTATTATTAATTATTATTACTATTTTTATCATTATTATTATTTATTAATTATCACTATTATTTTTTAAAATAACCATTATCCTATAGATTGCTATTTTATTATTATTATTATTATTATTAATTATTATTATTATTATTATTATTATTATTATTTATTATTATTATTATTATATTATTTATTATTATAATTATTATTTTATTATTTTTATATCATTATTATTATTATTATTATATTATTATTATTATTTATTTATTATTATTATTATTTATATTATTATTATTATTTTTATTTATTATTATTTATTATTATTATTATTATTATTATTATTATTATTATATTATTATTATTATTAATTAATTATTATTATTATTATTATTATTATTATTATTATTATTATTATTATTATTATTATTATTATTATTATTATTATTATTATTATTATTATTATTTTATTATTATTATTAATTATTATTATTATTATTATTATTATTATTATTATTATTAATTATTTAAATTATTATTATTATTATTATTATTTAATTATTATTTTATTATTTTTTATTATTAATTATTATTATTATTATTATTATTATTTTATTATTATTTTATTATTATATTATTAATTATTATTATTATTATTATTAATTATTATTATTATCATACGTTGCATTAAGTAAATTAAGGTTAAGTAAAGCACATTTATATCATTTATGTAACAGATTGAACTCAAAAAGCTTTTCTGCAATCTTAAACGGGACGTAATTTAGGGTATGTGAAATATAAATGAAAAATGAAACTAGAGCTTACAATAATAAGAAATTATTATTATTTTTTTTTTTTTTTGGAGATTGATGGATATGGATAAGGAAATTCAAATATCGAATTCGCATCCGCCTTTGGTTCCGGCTCCGGCTCCGGCTCCGGCTCCGGCTCCGGCTCCGGCTCCAGCTGCGGTTCTTTTTCGAGATACAGTTCAAATTCACACTTTTGATTTTGAAAGTTTTCAAAAAATGACAATTACTTTTCTTTTAGGATTTCCTTAAGGAACTTTAGAGTTAATTTTCTGTTTTCTGACTTGGGTGATGTGATTCATTAGTAAATTAATATTATTAATGTGGGGGATTTCTTCTTTTATTTATAAACTTTCGTCTATGTTATGAGTCTACTAAGACTTAGATATAAAAACCCTAAATATTATGTGCTGTTAGTTTATTAATTAGATATCCTATTTATTCAATAAGCTATCACTTTTCCTTATTGAGAGTAAGTAGTTTTCAATATTGACTCCTAGATTGGTAAATTTATTACATAATTTGTTAAAAACTTTATTTGTGGGAGTGTGTGCGTGTGTGTGTGTGTGTGTGTGTGTGTGTGTGTGTGTGTGTGAGAGAGAGAGAGAGAGAGAGAGAGAGAGAGAGAGAGAGAGAGAGAGAGAGAGAGAGAGAGAGAGAGAGAGAGATTATTTCTAATATAGTAGGTTCTCCTAAAATAATAATAACAAAATTCCCTCTTTAATGTATTTAGGTGTCAACTTTTGGAAACAATATTTAAAAAAAAGTTTTCACAATTTCACAATTATCCAATAATGAAATGAGTACGGGTTATTATTAAATGTTTTCAACATCAAATTTCAATTTTCTTAACCTGTATTTTCGTCGATACTTATTTTAGGGAGAATAAATTTGTTTCAATTTTGCATGATATAATTTATTTATTCTTTAAAATTTGTAATCTATCCAAAACTAAGTAACAGATCTTTATATCAGAATCTTTTATAAATTCAAAGAAATGTCATTTTTATCTTTAGTTAAATCCATAGAGTAAGTAAACACACACACGCACACACACACCTGTATATATATATATATATATATTAATATATATATATATATATATATATATTATATATATATATATATATGATATATAGATATATATATATATATCCTTATATATAGTATATACATTTATAATATGATAACGCTCTATTAATTATATTATAATAATATATATAGTATATATGTATACACACACAGATTGGAAGCTTCGTAGCAACATATATTGTTATTTTACTGCAGTTCAGAATGAGCGACGATGTGATGGAATTCAAGATCCGAAAAGAGTCAAATTTAGCATTGAGCAACAGCACCTTCTAAACATTTTAATAAAATATTCATCACCTTAAATATAAATCGAAACCTTTATTGTTGATGTAATTTTCAATAAATATATATATATAATATATATTATATATATATATATTATATTATATATATAATATATATATATAATATTATAGTATATATATATATATGTTATATATATATATATATTATATATATATATATATATATATATATTATATTATATATATACTATATATATATATATATATATTATTTTTTTATATATATATATATTATATATATATATATATATTAATATTATATATTATTATATATATATATATATATATATATATATATTAATATATATAATAATATATATATTATATCTATTTATATATATATATATATATATATATATTTATTTATATATATATATATATAATATAATTTATATATATTATATATATATATATATATATATATATATCTATATTATATATATATATATATATATATATATATACATAATTTCAAATATTGCTATCTTTCAATTCATAAATAAAATTTAAGATCACAATTAGATATCTTAAGAGTCTTATTTGGTGTACTATTATAAACTAAAAAAAAAACAACAAAAAAAACTAACCTTTTAACGTGCTTTATATATGTATATATATATATATATATATATATATATATATATATATATTATATTATATATTTATCTATTATATATATATTATATATATTATCTATTATATATATATATATATATATATATCCGACTTGAGGTAAAAATAAATAGATCAAGTCAAGTAATTAAAAAATAAATGTAAAAATTTTATCTTATCACAACCATAATTATGAAAACAAGTTTTAGAGGGAAAAAAAGACAATAGATTGTGCTTTCTGGACTTCTGGAAATCATACATATTAGGAAAAAAAATTAAAAAGACATGAATCTTTATCTTTGACTGCAAAAATAAAAGGCCTTCAGAAATGAACCTAGTCCCAAATTGTCGACAGGTCAAACGGTCAACAGGTCAAATTGTCGACAGGTCAAACGGTCAACATTGGTATAAAAAATCTGTCGAGCATTTTCCGAAACAGTTTGAATGTGTCGACCGTTTGAACATCTATATATATATATATATATATATATAATATATATATATTATAATTATATATATTTTATATTCTTTAACATTTGAACTATGTTATATATAAGTACACAGAAAATATTAATATATATATATATATATGTATATATTATATATATATATATATATAATATATATATATATATCCTCTTGAGGTAAAAATAAAAATAGATCATCAAGTAATTAAAAAAAATAACTGAAAAATTTTTATCTTATCAAAACCATAATTATGAAAACGGGTTGAAGAGAGATAAAAAAAGACAGTAAATTGGCTTTCTAGACTCTGAGGAATCTTACATATTTACAAGAAATTTAAATATGGCATGAATCTTTGACTACAAAAATAAAAGGCATTCAGAAATGAACCTAGTCCCAAATTGTCGACAGGTCAAACGGTCAACAGGTCAAATTGTCGACAGATCAAACGGTCAACATTTTATCTGTCGAGCATTTTCCGAAACAGTTTGAATGTGTCGACCGTTTGGACATCTATTTTTTTTTCAAAATCTTATAAAGTCATTTCGAATATAAAATATAAAATCACAAGTTTATTTTATCAGCTTAGTCATTAGGATAATTGTGAAGATTATGCTCTAAATGCAAATTGAGTAGACACAACATCAAAAAAACATTTCTGTACAGCCCGCGCAGCGTTCAGTATACGTTAGGTTTAGGTTAGGTTAAGTTAGGTTAGGTTAGGTTAGGTTAGGTTAGGTTAGGTTAGGTTAGGTTAGGTTAGGTTAGGTTAGGTTAAGTTTTATTAGATTCGTTAAAGAAACTCTAAATAACCAGATTCTTTTTTATACAAAGGTCAACCTAATTTCCTGTTGAACATTTTGGTATAGGTCCTTAAGAAGTACTTAGCTGGTGTGGAAATGATCGGAGATATTTATATGATTCTTTTGATTGTAATGGATTTTAGAAAACGTTATACAATACCAAAAATGGAAATATTTTGATAGATGAAAAAGTTAATATTAAGTACAAAAGTACAAAAGTTATTATTAAGTACAAAGGTAGTAATTATTCTCTCTACGATCCATTTAATTAATAATGCTTTTAAGAAGAAAACATTATGCTTCGAAACTATTTATTGACTTAAAAGCTGCGCTTGACTCTACATCATTTTATTTCTGCATCTTGTTGTATCTCTTCACGCCTTCCGCAGGAGAGACACGCCTCATAAGGCGATGAAACGTTTATGGCATTTGGTGTATGAATAGCCCAAATGGTCGTCAGGAAAAAGGATCGACACATCAAAAAAAAAAAAAATTCTGTACAGCCAGCCGCAGGGGTTAGGATATGTTAGGTTAGGTTAGGTTAGGTAAGGTCAGGTTAGGTTAGGTTAAGTTAGGTCGACCATTTGGGCATAGGTTCCTACTGCAACGGTTGGAGGGATCCTTCGGAGTTTGCAGAACTCACAACAGAAGTGACTCTCTCTGGCATGGAGGTTTGCATTCCCCCCCCCCTCTCTCTCTCTCTCTCTCTCTCTCTCTCTCTCTCTCTCTCTCTCTCTCTCTCTCTCTCTCTCTCTCTCTCTCTCTCTCTCTCTCTCTCTCTCTCTCGGAATCGTGCAAAATCTATTTCCGGTAACACTAAAAAAAAAACTTTTCTCTTTAGAAAATGTAATAATCTATCTTGCTTCTCTTCTTCAGGCTCTTTCTGGCATCTTGCAAAAAAAAATGTCAACTCTTCTTCCATCTTCTTCTTTCTGTCCTCTAGTATCATCAGAAGGTACAACTGCGTTTTTGACTTCTGATAAAGGTTAACTCTTCCCCAAACTCTTGCCACTATTTCACCTTAGAGGCATTCCGGAGCTTTTCCTACTCCCCCATCCTCTCCAACTCATATTTGCCCAATATTGTAATTTCCTCTCTCTCTCTCTCTCTCTCTCTCTCTCTCTCTTCTCTCTCTCTCATCTCTCTCTCTCTCTCTCCTCTCTTCTTCTCTCTCTCTCCTCTCTCTTCTCCTCTCTCTGTAATATATATATATATATTATTTATATATATATATATATATATATATATAATATATATAATATATATATATATATATATTCTCTCTCTCTATATATATATATAATATATATTATATATATATATATATTATTATATATATATATATTCTGACATCACTCCTCCTACTCCTTCTCCTCTCTGGTGTCCCATGCCTTTTCTTATGATTTCACATGATCGAGTGCATGGGATCCTGAGATCTATTAACGTCATGAGGGCTAGTGGTCGGACGGCATCCCTCAATCGTGTTTGAGCATTAGATACATTACACAATAATTACTAAAACTTTAATCTATCTCTACTCTATAGCCTTAAAACTAATACTTTTCTTACAGTGCTCGAGCGCACATGTGTTCAGCCGATCCCCTAAAAGGGTAGCCCGTTCTGGATTTTATAACTACCGTCTCTATAGCTTTCACTGTGATTCTGTCTAAATCTAGATCACGCCGGAATCTCAATTCCCTTCATTCTGATCACCAGTATGACTTCAAAGTTCAGTTCAAACTGTGACATAAAATTTCCTTTCTCTTCACTGATCTCAGCATGCTTGCTTTAGGAACTATGGGGAGCCTGTGTGGTGGGGCGCTTGACATGTTCAAATCCTTTGGCGGATATGGCATGCTTTACTACTCCTTTATCTCCCTTCCTTTGGCATTTTCCCATTCTCTTGCTTTACTCTTTCTAATTTTCCTCAGATTATATTCCATATCGCGCCTTGTTGATGGAGAGATACTCTCCTTTACTGCTAATTGTGGCTCTTTCTCAGGGTTCTATTCTATCTCCCCAGCTTTATTCTAACTTTTCATTAACATCTTTCCGGCTGAACTTCTAACTGCTGTTCTTTTTATGCGATGACTCAACTTTCGATTCTTAACTCATTTCAAATCTGTCCCTCTTTTACATCTGAGTTGGTTTCACTTCATCTTCAGATTCTAACACTTGCCTATCCTGATGGATTTCCCTTTTGCTCACATCAACCTTGTGATTTAACGCTCTAAAAGCACACTCCTTCACATCTTCTCTCTCTCTCTCTCTAAACATTCGACCTATTCTATCTCCTTCGACGGCTCTAACGTCTGTCCTGTGAATAACATAAACATTCTTGGTCTGAACATTAACAACAAATTGTTTTGGAAGCCTGCAATTATCAGCAATGATTGCAAGGCGGCATCAAGAAGCTTGAGTTCTGATGAGTTGCGGAAATTTTTTTCTTCGACAGCTACTCCAGTTATATATAGGTCTTATTTCGCCCTTGTAGGGAGTACTGTTCTCATATTTGGGAGGCTTCCGGCTGCGGCTCCACCATTCTTGGAGAGGGTTAAGTCTGGACTAAAAGGGTAATAAACTGTCCCCTACTTTCTAACTCCCTCTACTTCTCTGACCTCTATCCCTCGCGTGCCCGTTTGGCGGCACTATCTCTTTACTATAGGCACTACAACGGCAGCTGTCCAGAAGGGAGTTGAACCACAATCGTATAGCACACCATTGAGAACGCCTCGTATCACACAGGGGTGCTTTTGCTTGCCTCACTGAATTTTGTGTGAGCATTGAAACTCCAGACTTGCTCTTGTGGTGCCTCATTTCAGGTATTTCTCTTTCGTGGAACTCCCTACCACCATGTGCTTTTTCAGCTCATATAATGCTTCCTCTCTTTAAACCTTCGTCTGCACTCATCTGAGGGATTTACGTTAGGTTTGGGAGAGCCTTTAGCTTTCTTTTTGATACGTTGTTCATTTTACTATGCACAAAAGAAACACATTCTTATATATTAGCTATGTATGTATGCCAAACATTAGGGAGGACATTCAAAACATAACTCATATTTTTTTGATACCTTCAAACAAATCTCAAATAATTCTATTAAATTTTTCCTTTTTTTATTTTTGCTGCATACATCATTAAACTGATTAACCTAATACATCAATATAGCAACATAAGGTTGTTTGTTTTATTTAATTTATCCTTTTAAAATTGAATAAGTGTTTGCCAGAAACAATGAAGCTATTTATGTATTTAGAGTTCGTAGAGCCGAGGACTTTAGAGTTTTTAAACAGAATATTATTCTATAAAGATTTATCCTTTGCTTTAAGCTTGAAGTTTTATAAATCGCTTATTGATTAATACAGCTCATTGCAAGATTTTTCGGTATGTGTGTGTATATGTGTGGGTGTGTGTGAGAGAGAGAGAGAGGAAGAGAGAGAGTAACTGTTTTTTTTGTTTGATAGGAGCTTTTCATAAGCTAAAATCTCATTGTTTTTTTGCCAAGGTAATTTGCTTTAGTATAAATTTTTAATACTTAGACAAAGAGAAATTTCAAGAAAGAGAAATAATTAATGATGAGTTCGTTTTTATAGTGAATTGTTTACCATTAAACTTAAATACCTATAAATGTTATAAGAAAACAAATGAAAATCATTATTCGAAGAGGTGGTTTCATAAACGTTATTATATATTAGGCTCTCCGAATTCAAATGTTTCGTTATGAGATCATTTTTCTTAACCTTTGCATTCTTAACGTTTGTTAGACTGGTGTTTAATTAACATTCAAAGCGAATGTGTATACGTTGAAATTACAAATAAAAAGTGTTTAGAAATTAGGTTCTCTCATTTAGAGATGGTTAGCTTTGTGAGAAATTGAATTTTCTTAGTTAAAAGTTATTTAAATAAAATGCGGTGCTTATTTCCAAATTCTATTGTTCTCATTTATTGTCTACGTATTTTCGGTCATTTTCCATACAGATGGACTTCGAAAAATGATGGTGCAGAACCGAGCCTCAATGCAAAGAAAAAAAACAATCACGAAACCATTAACGAAAAACAAATTTATTCCTTTACTTCATCAAAACTATGGAAAATATGGTCTGTTTTATTGTGTATTGTGAGCACTGTTCTTATAATTTATAATGTATCTCAGATTAACTACGTAAGCAAAACTCGAACCTTTGATATAGTTACACTACGTGTTCCTTATATAATATCCGATTGCTTGATTTCTACAACTTTGCTGCTATTGAACTTTTTGAGTTTAAAAAATTCTGAAAAGTTGTGTAAAATTCTCAACAAGGCAAATACATTTCTCTCAACGACCAAAATCGAAATGAAGAAGAATTGGATTTCAGATTTTAGTTGGATAGCTCCATATGTGGTATTAATTGCCGTTATAACAGTACTAGCAGTTGTTGGAAAGGAGCAAAGTCATTTGTTTAAAAACATTTATCATGTGTGTTTTTATGAGTTTATGTTGGGCACAAGCTTTATACTTGTTTCTGTTTATTCTTCATTATTCTATGGAATTTTGAGTACAGTTGGGGCTTTATATGAGGTTATATTCTCTGAATTTACAACTTACTCTAAACACATCGAAGAAAGTTTTAGCAATTCACCATTGCAAGTTAATTATAATAAAAATGAAATTCCGGAAGCATTTACTACTGTAGCTTCTGGTTCATCAAAATGCGGTCTTAACTCCGAGAAATTTCTTGAGACAGTTAAAAAAGACGGATTAGCATTAAGAAACAAAATAACCATCAATACCATCAAGAGATGCAAAATCTCTTTATAAACATCAGTACCACGTTAAACACAATAAACAAGTTTATTTATACTTACAAAATGGGTTAATCTTAAAGGCTT
Source organism: Trachelipus rathkii (assembly GCA_015478945.1). NCBI lineage: Eukaryota > Metazoa > Arthropoda > Malacostraca > Isopoda > Trachelipodidae > Trachelipus > Trachelipus rathkii. Next base: position 18,714 of record JABUQX010040287.1, read on the forward strand.
AAAGGTATATGCTCATTGTGCATTAATGTGGTTTGAAATCTCGCGCTTAAATGTAATAAAAGGTCTTTAGAATGGTGTAAGTCTAGCTAAAGGGAAGTTAGTCTTTAAAAGGTAAGTGATAGGCGTATAGGGTAGAGTCTAGGCTTAAGAGGATAGTCTAGTATGCTTGAAGATGGTAGTTTAGACTTATAAAGGTAAGTTTAGGCCTTTAAGGTAATAGTCTAGGCTGTATTAAGTTTAACGTTTATAGGGTCTTTATAAGTTAATATCTAGAGGATTTAAAGGGTAATAGAAATTTAGGGCTTTTCAATTTATCAACTGTCCCCAGTCTCTCCCTGTCAGTTGAACTTTTCCCTAACTCTCCTTATATTTATCGCTATAATAAAAAAACACTCCTCTTCTGCATTTTGCAGTCGCATATGCCCTCCTTTGAGGGGGGGGGTTCGTGTACCATGCATTTCAATACAGTCTCATATTTTCTCTGATCAGCTCTCTGATCACAGACTTAACCCCTGTGCTCATTCTTACATTCTTATATATGTATTCAACTAATAAAATATGGAACACTTTCTCACCCTATTTTCCTCACATTCTTTCTCACCTGTGCACTTTCAAACGCATAATTTGAATGATAAATCACATTATGTTATGTAATATAATCACATTTAACGGGTACTAAATATGTAAAAAAGTATTAAAGTAATCGTTTATAATCGTAAAAAATTCTATTATAATATATACACACAGACACATACACATTCACACACTACGCACACACTGTCTTTTATCATGTTGTTATATTGAATTTTTATGAACACCATACTTATCCTATTATCTTAAATTATTATTAAACTAACATATTAAATTTGGTTATATATATATATATATATATATTTAATTATTATTATTATTTTAACTATATTATTACTATATTTTATATATATTATTATTTATCTAATATTAACAATTTAATATATAATATGAGTAATTTACTATATTTATATTTAGCATATATTTCTTATGAGATTTAGACGTACCGTATAATATATTAGGTCTATCATCATCTACAAAATGCCAAACAAATTACTAATTTATATTATTATATTATTATTATTATTATTATGGTAATAATTACTATAGATTTATTTTAGTTACTGATACGTGTTTGTATTGATATTTTTATAAATTTGTTTTCATTTCATTTATATACATTTTGTAGGAAAATATTTAATCTAATTTAATATATTTATTTAATTATTAACCATTATGGAATATTTTTTAATTTATTTTTATATATTATATTTATATTATTATATATTATTTTATATTTATGTATATGTATTGTTTTTATAATAAATAATTGATTTAAGCATATATATAAAGCAATAATAATAAAATTAAAATTGAATATTTTTAATTAATTATAATTAAATACTTATGTATATTTTAATATATATATATATATAATTGATTTTATTAATATATATATTGTCTAGTTAGTCTTTTAGTATTTTTTTGTTTTTTATTTTGTTTATATTATTGTTATTATTTATATTATATATATATATATATTATTATATATATATATATATATAATATATTATAATATATATATATATATATCTTATATTATGTATTATATATTTATTTTATTAATAATATAATAGATATATTTTGTATTCTAAATTTTATTTAATATTTTATCTTATTATTTATTTTAAATTTTTCCACTATTTTATAATAGAATCATTATTATTTATTTTAATGTTTTTAAATATAATATATTTTTTATTATGTCTTTATATATTATTTATTTAGCCCTTATTATATTATTATATATTATTATATATTTTATATTTATATAATTATATTTATTAATATATATATTATAATATATTAAAATATATATTATATATATTATTATATATATTAATATTTAATATATTATATATTTATTTATATATTGATATTATTATATATATATTGTAATATATTATATTATATATTATTAGTATTTATTTATTTAAATCTATTATAGATTTCATTTTCTTATTATGAGTGGCAATTGTTCAACCATTGACTTTATAGTTTAGGTTATATTTTAATTATGGTTTTGTAAATGCACTTCGTTAGAAATGCAGTCTTCCTCAAATATTGTAGTTAATGGTATGTTTTTTTATATGATTGTAATTTCATATGATCTGAATGATCTAAAGTCTTTGTATTGGGGCGAAGGGAGACTAACATCACACGATACTTCATTGTTTGCAATAATATAATTTTGAAATAAGTTAATTCCCCCTGATACTATTTATTATTATTTAATTATACACTTTAAACCTAAGTGTAATATCCGATATTATACTTAACAGAATCTTTACCATGGCTGTAATTGAAAGGTGAGAAAGGCCCCACCTTCTTATGATTTATGGTAAATTACGACCAAATCACCCTTGGCCACACACAACTATCTCTAAGTATTATGTTGTGTATGTGACAGGAGTGGTTGCGTGTAGGAAATGTTTCTGGAGTGAATGGTGCGCTGGATAACCACCCTCCTCCCCCTTTACAACCACTTTCACACAATAATGTTCCAACCTGTTAGGGAAAAATATTTTAATTCTTTATTATTATTATTATTATTATTATTATTATTATTATTATTATTATTATTATTATTATTATTATTATTATTATTATTATTATTATTATTGTTATTTTTCCTTTCTTCATCCATTACTTCTTTTTCCCAAGGACTAAGAGAAGCGTGCGTGACAAGCATCGAGAAAGAAGAACAAGCAGTAGAAGAATATGACAAAAGTCGAAAAGAAAGCCCAGCCTTACCGCCCCCTCTGTACCATTAATTAGTAAGAACTCGTCTCAGTCAGAAAATCCACCCTAGAGCTTCACGGAACCGCGACGGATCCTCACTATGGTAAATTGTCAAGTGTAGGGTTCATCCCCTGGCCCAGGTGGGCCACAACCATACCCCCTTTACAACACCCGCCATTTTCCCTATTCATTGCAAACCTTTCTTTCGCCTTGCTAAACTCACATTTCCGCAAACCATTCTTTACTACTCAATCCAACTTTTATTCTTTCCGGTTTCCCAGACGGTCCGGCTTTCCCCAACACCACCCACCGCCACGTATACATCCCGCTTAATCAAACTGACTATCATTCATCCTTTCCACATGACCAAACCATCCTAATACAATACTTTCATTATTCTCTCGTTTATCCCTTTCTCCACACACACAACTCACTAATACGTTCATTCCTCATTTTATCAATTCTTCTCACACCTAGTACGCCCCTAAGATTGTCCATCTGAACACATTGAACTTTAGATCTATACTTCTTATTCCAGACCATAGTCTCACTACTATACAATAACACAGGTAACAACATACCCTCATGCAAGACCCTAGCGCACTCCAGACTTAGTCCTTTTACATTCACCAACAATTTAATTCACCAGCCACCTTCCTGCCATTCACAACTTTCCTACGACTATTTGTCATGCGTTCCCTTCTCATCCAACACATTACCCTAAATATTTTAAATCAGAGATACTTGTTCAGCCTGCTCAACATCTACATACTTCACACTGAGGGGCTATCCTCACTCAACAACCCATAACCTTACTCTTTTCTACGGTCTACTTCAAAACCCCTGCTTTTTACCACCCTGCCCAAATCTCTACCCAATCTTCTCAAACTCTCTTCAGATTCTCCACAAAGAACCAAATCATCCACTTATAATAGGTAGGGTACCCTCCACTCATTTCCATTCTCCATCATTCTAACACCATTTCCTACCACCCCCACCTCTAATTCCTTCATAACCCCCATCCATAATAAATGAAAACCAAGGAGCATACACAACCTGTCTCACTCCTCTTATACTAAACTAACCCCTTACACCATTATTCGTACACACGCCTCGACGTATCCTCATACATACCTTTGATTCATTCAATTACCCCAACACACATCCCTTAACCCTCTACCTTCAAATCCATAAACCTAAACAATTCTGCCTTCTCCTTCTCATCATTTTAAATTAAGATTCCTGATCACACCTCCATCCTAACACTCCTCTATCACTCCTAAACCACCTTTTCTCAACCAATCCACCCTTCAACTCAACCATTCTTTCTACCAAAATAAAGCATATTCTTCCCTACAAAACTCAAAAACTATCCTCTATAATCTAACTGTCCTTACTCCCTCCCTTATAATACACTCTCCCCAACCCTAACTATACTCTATTACGCTTATTACACAACTTTCCACAATGCCAATCAATCACCCATCTCGCCTCCGTTCTTTCATTTTCACCAGTAATTATCAATAACATTCTTAACCCAACTACCATAACCTCCCCCAATAACCTCACCCCCAAAATTACCTATTTCCTTTTCTGTCACCCATTCAAACCCCACACACATTTCACTATCCACCTCTTCAATTATTGCCCAATATTATGCAATTTTTTCCGAAGTGTTCCGCTATTCCCACACTCCCTCACATCCCCATTTTCCATTCCAGTTACCAAAAGCACCATCCCTATTTCCCATCATCAAGCAGATTCCCCTTTATTCTCATTCTTAATGCTTCGTGCTTCCTTCCAAGCGAAGACGCTCTTTGCCTATTCCCTTGGTAATGCCCCAATTCATCCTCCGGCTTCCAAAACTGTTCAATTTTACCTCTTTGTTTACTCTCCTACGTATGCCCGCCTTTAGTATTTTCTTCATTATTTCCTTCCCTGATATACATCCTTCCAACCATGCCCCTGTCTTCTGTTTCAACCTTCCATCAGTTTTGGCTCTTTTTAAAAGCCTCTCTCCGCGTTCCTTTCTTACTGCCTATTAACCCGCTTGCATCAACCTCTCATTCCCACTCACTGCTTAAACATTCTTACCTCACTACTTTAGCACCATCCAACATATTCTTTTGCACTGCTAACAAATTGCTTCCTTTATTCATTTGGCCACCTCCCAAGTATTTGTTCAGTCTTCACACTTGTCACCAGTCAATTGTGTTTAACTTTGCGCGGGGGGTGGGAAGGCGTCGGGGAGCTCACGAAGACCGTCAGACCGTATTTTTGATTCGGCTGGTTGTCCGAGTCAAGCCCAACGTTTCAGGGAATCAGCGGGGTAGCGGCATACATCCCGCGCACATCCTGCCGCACTACCACTCACTGTCTCTGTACACCCACCGCGCAGATCACGATCCGTAGTTGCCTGAGCTTCCATATCGTCTAGTCTCGGTGCCTGACAAAAGCGCTGGCCGGGGAATAACGCGGACACGCCCGGCGGCGCCAGCGAATGACCTCCTTCGGGCCGAGGACTCCGGAGTAGGGACTGGTTTAAAGATCAAGCTAAGTCGATTCGTTAGATGTAAATTCATTTACTCGGAGCCAATAGATGAGCATGGATAGTAATGTCAGTGAGCGAGTAAATTCGTGCGCTACTGCTATTTTGAAGTTTAGTTTGGAGAGAGATTGGGGAATAGGGGACAATTTATGATTGAGTATTCCTGGCACCTCCCTTATCATTGTCTCACCTGCTTTATATAGAGGTTAGCGCGGATTTAATTATACCGACGGTTGAAGAAATCGCGTGGACAAAGTCGAAGTTCCTGTAACACATTGCATTTTATTGAATATAATTTATTAGTGAACACAGTTCTTCGAAATTAGAATATAGCCACACAATTCCATTGAAGGAAAGTGGCCATGCTATAATATTATAAATGTTATGATTATGGTCTTTTTGAGACAATTGTCTCTATGTGACTAGAGGTAGTATTGGAGAAAGATTCAAGTGAAGAGGAAAGGCTGAGAGGTGGATCTCGACGGGGAGGAGCAACAAATCTTGGTTAAAGAATTAGTCAGACAACGGAGGATTGGGTTGTATACGACTGCTTTTGGGAAAATAAGTTTTTCAGAGTATTTGGTGGTGGGGGTCTTCACCGATGAATTACGGGATAAGTGAGTTCAACCGAATCCTATTATTGTATGGGTTTGGTTTTTCGTTGGAAGAACAACCGAAATGCTGATGTTTATTAATGGGAGCAGTATCAGTATCTGCCAAACAAGCAGATTCAGAAATGTGTGAGTGATATGAAGTTGTCCCTATGGAAATAGGGGAGGAAGGTGTCACGGGAAGGGTGTCATCTTTATGAGAATGTGTTGGGGTTACTAAATTGGGTTCCAATTTAGGATTTGTTGGATTGACAAGGTCGACATTGAGGATTTTGCCCAGTAATTCATCTTGCGATTGATTTTGGGAGATTGGACAGTCTGATTGGAGAGTAGGGACCTCTGGGTCACTCTTCATGCCTCCAACAGACCCTGAACGCTTAGAGCGCTTGCGTCGTTTACGTTGGACAGTTTTCCATTCAGGCATATCTTTCATAAGAAAAGGGTAGTAATCCTTCCACAATAAGCAATACGTCATACACACAAGCTCCATTTTAGAGCATTCCATCCAGTTCATCTTCTAGGGTATTGAGAACCCCTAGAGTATAAGCTGATCATACGGAAATTCATGGAGAGAAGAGTTAGGAAGATTGGCAGAAGGCTAAAATTACTTGCAGACTATTAGAAGGTGGATTACTGGGTTATTCAAACAGCCGTGATGTTGAGTACAATCTGTGAAGCCATTTGCTTTATTGTCTCTGGTAGATTTATGACGAGGTCTCTTTTGAGTTGATTTTTTACGTCTGAAAGGTCAAATATGTTTAAATGTTTTCTGTTTTAAAAATTCGGATGCCTCTTATTTTAAAGATATCTTTGCATGGCGACTATTTCTTTCGTGTTGTGTTTAGAAACATCTTGTCCACGGAGTCTGAGTTTAATAAGTGGGAGGCAAATTCAAGGGACCAAAGAAACCGTCCTCTTGCATAAGTTGGTAAACAGTATTGTTGGTAAGTATGGGATAGTGTGTCTTGGCAGGAAATGTTTTACAAATTTTGTACTGAACCAGGTTAGTTTCATTGCTGGTTTGTTTGAAGAGCCAGTTACTCGGTAGGGTTGTTGATGCGCCTTGTTGGGCGGGAGATTGAATCAAGGGCTGCTTATGTACTATTTGAGGAGTTATCATTGTGGTAAATACAGGCAGACAGGTTGCAGTAACTGCCTGAGTTTCAATGGAATTTAGGAGAGGAGTTCTGGTAGGATGGGGTTGTGTTGACGGCTTAACACGTGGAGGCGTGGTGGCAGCTGTAATTGTGGCGTAAGATTGTGATATTTTTCCTTGAGCTGGCTTATAGCATCTCTCCTGCTCAATTTTGTATGGGTACATAATTCCAAAACCTCCTGCTCAAACAGGTAAGACGGGCATTCGAAGAAGAAGCACTTGTCGAGGTCCTCCACAGTTTCTACGAGTTAGGGGTATTCACCAAAGGAAGTTGTGAATATTCTCCGGATGGCTGTATGTCATCCCGGTTTTACGCCTACAGTATTTTCAGGGCTGAGTCTGTACAAACCGTTGGCATTTGAGAGCCAACGTCTGGGTCGAGGAATAAACGGGCGAACACTGTTGACTTAGGTGAACCTATTTTCACCTTTTGGTGGATGAGGGTGTATTAAAGCTTAGCAGCCAAACGAGATTTGGTTTTGTTCAGGCTTATCCCTACGGGGGGGGGGGTCTATAAATGTTTGTAACGGAAAATCTCTTCTGGTGGGAGATTTTTAATTATGACAGCTAAATCCTCATCTTTTGTTCAGTAACAGAAAATAGTGCCTTTAGATGTGTTTCTTATATCGTCAGGAATAGAAATAATAGGAATGCTTGCGAGAGATGTTAAGGATGACAGAATTGGAACTTGTTTTTCGGTTGGAGCTTGTACCGAGAATGAACCCATTTCTTATAAAGTGACTGGAGGGTCTTTCATCCTAAACTTTTTTCAAGTGAATCGCTTGAGAAAAATGGTCTTTCTCCCCAGTAAGAAGCCTTTGGAGGTGTGGATCGCAGTATATGATATTATTCGCGGAATGATGGTCTGCTGACAATTCCTGGAGGGGGCTGCAGGCATATGAGTTAAAAACGAATTAGAGCGACTATCACGGGGGGCACCTTTCGCCCGGGATTTGCCCGACCGTTGTGGCACCTGGGGGTTTTGGGGTTTGCCTAGTCGGACGAATAGCTGAAAGCAAAGGCCCTCAGTGTAGGAGAAGGAAGTAAAGCATAAGTATGTGTTCTAGAATTATTAGGGACGCGGTAAGCGTCAGGGGCCTTTGGGGGAAACCTTGGGGGGGGGGGGGGAAACAAGGGAGTTTTTTAAATTTTTGTAAATTGTTGGGTATGGGGGTGTGGGAAAGGGCCTGTTCCCCACCCCCCCCTTGTTTTAATAATGTCTTTTTCCTGTTAAAGAGCTTTTCATTAACATCTGGTTAACAATAAAGCGTATGAGATATAAACGTAAATAGCAGGATGGCGCTGTTCAATATTTCATAAGAAAGGCTATTCCATTCTCCAGCAACAGGTCACAGTCCAGAGCCCACACAACCACCCGGACCCCACCCCGTAGGTTGGGCTGTGGATGTGGCCTCAGAAGATCCTCCCGGAACTCGCTGCGTCGTAAACCCACCTCGTGTACCACACGGCACCTTATATCTTTGTATCTTCACGTAACCCGAGAGATTGATACACATAAAGTGCGGAACTCGCTCCCCAGTGGTTTTAGGCCAGGCTCAGGTTCCCTACAATGCGGTCCCACGTCAGAGGTGAGCTGCAAATGACTAGTTTTTCAACTGTACCCTCATCCACGGTAGAGG
>JABUQX010040287.1:47500-54890 GCA_015478945.1 Trachelipus rathkii
TATACATATACATCTACATATACATATACATATAAATAATACACACACAATATACCATATACATCATACATATACATATACATATACATACACATCATACATATACATATACTATCATATACTATATGTATATGTCATATGTATATGTATCTGTATATGGTATATTATAGTATATGTATATGTATATGTATATATATATATATACTAGTATATATATATATATATAATATATATATATAATAATATATATATATATATATCTATATAATATATATAAATATAATATATTATATATATATTATATATATATATAAATAATATATATATATATATATAATATATATTACATATATCTATTATATATTTTATCTTATATATTATAATTTATCAGTTTGGTATTATTATTATTATGCGCGTCAGGAATTACGTTCCTTATGGGTGCAGCAATTACGCTCAGTGGCAAATCCTGTACGCACTTGCTAGATGTGTATGTTCCACTTGTTGGACCTATCCCGTGCATGTCTATTAGGACGGTCTTTTTCGTTAAATAAATGTATTGGAGGATTCATCGGTGACGATGGGCAAGGATAGTTATTCTGGAGGACTTGTTCCAAATAATTTATTGTAATTTTCTGTTAACTTTTACAGGATAAGATAAAAACGAATTTAGAATATTTTAAATAGTTTCATTTATCTTTTGTTAAATTTAACAATTATCTTTTAATGTTTAATAATAATAATAAAGATCAAATTAAGGTGATATGTATAAATAAAATAAATCATAATTAATAAATTACAAGTTGTTTTAATAACTCAGAATGAAAAGGCGTTCTGATAATTATTTTCTAAAAAGGGATTTGCCCATTTTAGGAAGAAACTTCTCTATAGATGTTGCTTTTTAAGAATCCCCGTCGAGGAATCGAGCCACAGAGTTTACAACGCGAGCCACATCATCCTTACTCTTGAGTCATAGAACAAATTTTAAATATTTTTATGAAGAAGTTGTCATGAGTTGTGGTATTGGTTATAAGATAATCTGAGTTGGGCAACGATTCCAAATAGGACATTTTGGAATTTCCGATTCCTGCTCAGGTGCAAATGTTGATTATTTTTATTAAAAGTTGGCACCTCATTGGCATCTCCTCATTCTAGGAGGGTAACATCTTTAAGTAATTGCAACCTAGGATCTGGGCGAGTGAATGAAATAAATTCCAATAAATTGAGGTTACGAAGCTCTACCACTACCCATTTTGCCAAACTAGTGGTAGCAATATTATCAACCATAAGCCACTCACAATTTAGCTCCATATCCAGCTACAAAGAAACTGGCTACTTTCAGAAAAAAAGAATCTGATTGCAATTCCGGTCCGAGGAAACTTTCCCATACTACTATAACTCCGATTTCGATGCCAGTAAACAAAAATATACCGATGTATCGAATCCGTGTTCCAATTCCGATTTCAGAGCATTAATTACAACAGTTTTCGTTTGTAATAAAACTCAATAAAAAAGCAAAAAAGAAAAAAAGAAAACACAACATGATTCGGTGTTAACTTCAGTTAACAAATACATGCAATGTCGATTTGACATTAACTTTCAAACGATAAAAAACATAACTTTTAAAAACCAAGAAACCATCATAACGAAATCGATTTCCATATATATATATATATTAAATATATATATATATATATAATATATATATAATATATAATATTATCATATATATATAATATATATATAATTTAATTCTTATATATTAATATATATATATATTATATATAAATATATAATATTATATATATATATATATAATATATATAAATATAATATAATATATATAGTACACTTATTTATGTTAATATTTATATATATATTTAAAATATATATAATATATATTATATATATATATATATATATATATATATATATAAAACTAGGTATTTAATATATATATATACTATATATATATATGATATATATATATATATATATATATATGACGTGGGGCGTGACAGTTGTAATTGAGGTTTAAAGTTTTCTGCGATGATGTGACTGTAAATATTAAGAGTTTCTTATCAATTTTCTGCACGTCAATCCGGACGTTGCAGATTACTTTTATTATTATAGATATATTTATTGATATCAAAAGTTTCAGCTTCTTGAAGTCTTGCTGCTATGTGTACACAGTTCGTGTATCTATTTATATATTATTTTTTATATTATTTTTAGAGTAAATTGGTTGTTCCGCTGGAGTTTTATTTAAGTCGGGAAGACTTTTTAGGTCGGGTATTTAGCCCTTTTGGTTCTGATTTGTTAAGCGGAAATCATTAACTATCACACCTCACTATTAAGGTTATAAATGAAAGATAACTCCAGATCTTTCATTCCATGTAGTGAATGCTTCTCGACTGCCCTTTCACACGGATTGTCAAAGACGAATTTCCTTATGTATATTTATTAAAGTTTATTCATATGGATATATATATTTTTCTTGTGGTCTAACAGTCACAAATTTTGTTTTACTCTATTATTTCAATGGACTAGTTTTTACAGTTCTAATTTATCAATATTTAATTATTGCAAATGTTCATCAAATTTAATTTCAGAACTTAGATTTGTATTTTTAAATTAAATGAAAAATCAAATCATAAAAATGAACATAAGACTAAAGAATAAAAAATTTTTGAAACTACATTAACTTAACGAAACTTAACGAAATTCGAATGAAATTTTCGAACAACATGATAACATGAAATCTAGAAAATCCGAAGTAACTAGAACCGAGAGGAGGTTTGTTTAGATGAAAATTAAATAAACACATTCTATAAGTTTTCACTGTACTATATATATATATATATATATATATATATATATATATATATATATATATAATATCTATATATATAGTATAATATCTATCATCTATAATATATATATTTAGTATATATATGATATATATAATATATATAATATATATATATAATCTATATAATATTATATATATATATATACTGTTCGTGTATACCGTATTAATACATTCACTGAGTTATATACATAATATATAGTATATATATATATATATATAGAGGAATATATATATATATATATATATATTATATATAATATGATATATATATATATATTATATATATATATAATAATAATATAAATATATATACTATATATATTAGTTTATGTGTTATCTAAAAATATATATCATTTTTGATCTCGCGTTAGACATAAATGAGCATTACTTGTGTGTATTCCTGGTCACACACGTAAAATGTCATCCTTTTACGCCCAGATTAACCTGGTTCACACATAGTCATGTAAGTTTATGTGTTTAAATATATGTTACTCGCGTTCAATGACCTAATAAAATGACGTAGGTATGAATATCCTGTGATGCTATATGACGTATTACTTATGTCTAACTCTGTTGTAGAACAGCAATTTCTTTTTATTATATTATTATTTTTTTTTAAATATTATTATCATATTATTATTATTATTAATAATATTTATTATTAATATTTATTATAAATTATTGTTATTATTATTAATTAATTATATATATTATTGTTATATTACTATTAATACATATTATTATTATTATTATGTATTATTATTAATAATGAGATTATTATTATTATTATTAATGTACTAAATTAATAATATTTATTATTTATTATTAAATTATTATTATAATGCTATGATATTATTATTCTTATTTTATTGTTTATATTTCTCTCATTATTATTATTCGGAGTGAGCAGTGGCAAAACCGTTGGGTATACAACAAATTTATATAAATAAAAAATAAACTTTTACAATAATAAATACATATTTACTATTTTTATCTCAAAAAAGTTGAAGCTTAAAATAAAATTTCAAAATTCTGAAAATTCGAAACATAATATTTCAAACATTCAAAATAAAATAAACTTTTAAATTGAAAGTTTTCAATAGATAATAATTTAAAATTAAATTGCTTTGTCTACTCACGGTTACAAAACTGTAAAGGTTAGTAATTTGGGGTGACGGACAATTTTAAGCATTATTTATTCAAAATACTAATTTTTAAAAAATTGGTTTTCAAGTGAATTCAAATTCTCCCGTTTGTAAGATGAAATCGCGTTTTTCCGTTTTGTTTTAAAGTTTACGGACTTTTCCTAAGTTACAATAAATCTTGTATAATTTATGAGTGGAAGTTCATTGGAAAAGTTTCTAAGTCAAAAGTGGACTTAGAGTTTTTTACGTTATTTCGATTGGGTTTCACTGATAAAATTATACTGTCGTTTTTGCTTTTGTATACTAGTTGATAAGGCCAGGAATAATGAGCTCTAGCCCAAGATCCTTGTCTTTTATATCCCGCTGGGTTGATTATCGAAATTATTTTTTGTTTAGCGAACTAGGATGGGTATCCGGCGATTTATTGCGAAATTTCAACTTTTATGCAAAAGAAAAATTAATATGAAAATCTATGTGGCAATTGGGAAATAACCCTTAGGAAAACCGTGGAAAATTTATTAGATATCGTGAGAATATTATATTATTTCAAAATATGGTGTTTTCCAAATAGTTCCTAAAATCATTAAATTAATTACTTACATCCGTGTTTATGATTTGGGGTTCTTCATACATACCCAATTAAGCACAGTCGAACTTTTTCAGTTTGTCCCCCTTGAAAAATTTTTTTAAACTTAAAAAATTTGACTTAGATTAATTTAAAGAAAAAATCAAAAATATTACGTAAATTAAAATATTTCAAAAGTTCTAACTAATAAATCAAATAATAAGTTATGCAATAACTTATTAATATAATGTTCCGGCTTGAGTTTCATAATGTGATCTTCGTGTATGAGTCGAATCCTTCTCCGTCTCGTAAGCCTTTTCTCTCCTTTGTATCCTTTGAAGTATCCCATTCGCCGTGTTCGTCTATAAAAAACCATTCCTTAAAGAGAAAGAAAATATCGGCAGCAGTATTGGTCTCAAAGATTGGAAAGATTCTACATGTTAATACTAAAATGTAAAATAAATTGTAAGAATTGTATACAAATGCACTGATGGGAAATTACTACAACATCATTTATTGAATGGTAATTCGTCTATGTTGATTGTTGTAAATGTGCAATCAAGCGCAATGTATAAATGTTATTGTGTATGTTTGTTACATGTTGCAAAAAGTGAGTCTATCGTGACTGAATTTGATGTCTTGAAACATTATTTGCATGTTATTAAATGTTCTGTGAACTGTTAATTGGCTATAAAGTTGTGAACATTGTGATATGAAATGTTATTAACATTGAAATATAATAATGAAATAAAAGAAAATTCAAAAAAAAAAATTCAAAAAAAAAATAAATTAAATTCTTAGGAAAATCTTCCCGTATTTCGTTTTCTAGAAATCTGTATTTTCATTAAAATATATATTTGTAATAGGGATTATTATAATATGATGAACAGGGACAATATTTAAATTGTTAAGAATTATTAAAATTGTTTTAAATTTGTTAAAATTGTTAAAGAAAATGTTAAAATTGTTAAAATTTTTTAATTATATTTGAAATGTCACAAATTTATGAAATTGACAAAGCGAATTGACAAAAATTGAAAAAACAAATTATTTGTAACTTTCTTTCAACCTTAGATTTTCTATTTGAACAGGACATTATATAAAATCATAACAAGATATTAAGTTATTATTACTAAAATGTTTTACTCAATTCGTGCTGGGATAGTGTGGTGATGATATCTAATCATTCTTGGAACCTTATAATCATGTGCTTTGAAGTAATAAAAATACATGAAGTAAATTATAAACAAGTGTCCTCGAGTAATTTCACATGTTAATTTATTAATCTGCAAACCTGCAAAGTTACTCGAAAGCAATCGGTAATAAGTTATTGGATCGAACAGGGACAATATAACCAATTTATAAATGTTATAAGATATTGAAATAAATGTCCTCATCCTTAAAATTGATATTAACTGAAATTTGTTACTTATTTCCTGCTGGGACAGCGTGGTGATTATATATAATGAAGTCCATCCCTAGGACTTAATATAATATTAAATAATTTTACCAGGTACCAAGGATAAATTTAATTATATTGATTGACCCGATGATAGGTGGTTGTCTTTTGACATGATAGAGAAATTCCTCAGCAACAAGCAATGACATTATTTGTCTGTTACTGACGAACCACATTATCCTGAAAATGCGTACCTCAGTGTTCCCTGCTAAAATGAATATCTGTAAAAGAATACATTAATGTTCCCTGATAGTACACTTACTTCAGAGAAATTTCTGTAAAAAAAGTTTTTGATGTAGGATTAGAGTAAATAAAAATAAACTGAGATTTAACTAAGTTTTCTTAGGTACTCCGTTTATATATAAGAGTATATTACCATGAATTACTAAAAATTATATTTTAGCTATATAAGAAAATATAACAAATTTTGTGTGCGTGTGTGAACTCGTAAGAAATATTCTCGAATGGGAGAATCTATGAAATCTGTAAACAAAAGAATAAAAATTATTGAAATTTGTAAATGTACAACAAATTTTTGTATCCACACCATTATTCGACAATCATCCTTACACCTCTTTGTTTACCTATTTTTGGTAAAAAATGGAGAAAGAAAAAAAAATTAATATTTTAAACATATAATTAAATCATAAAATACTAGGTGTGTTTATGTATTAAAACATGATTGAATATTTAGGAACATGAACTGTTATGTTATAAAATGTTATGTTATTAATACATGACTGGACGAAATGTTATGTTATAAAATCATGACTGGACGACAGTTTAAACTAAATGTAACAAGACTAACAGAAATCTTCGGTGTAGGTAAATTACCTAATATGTTTAGTGTCTGTTGCTTGTGAAGTCAATTAATGAATAAATGTTTCCATGTCGTTTGCATATACACATAATGCTCCATATGTAAGTATTACGGTCAGATATGTATGTAATGCCCACATATGAATCTATACATAAGATGATTCATTCATACTAGTGTTATGTTCATGAGATTTACATGTAAGAGATCTCTACTTTAAACGTGAAATGTTTAAGTGTTGTTATATTAATGAAATAACAAATCGTGGTATGTATGTCAAACATTATCGTTACCTGACCCTTGTGTAACCAGAAAGTTCTAAATGTGTTAGAATTTTAACTCTTTCATTCATACATTTTAAAGTTACAAGTAATTTGTAATGACTAAATTACATCATATAATGGTAAGTCTGTAACCTTGTTTTGTATGCAATCTTAAATAAGTTTAAGGTGATACGTTAAAATCAGCTAGTGATGACCTAATGTAAGTTTATACTACCTGTAACTTAATGCATGTCATCGTATTTAATGATTAC
>JABUQX010040288.1:0-2500 GCA_015478945.1 Trachelipus rathkii
ATTAATTCATTTACTATAGTTGCACCGAGAGAGTTAAGAATTAAAGACTTGTGCCCACATTCCATATCTTCAGATTGCAATTTTTTATTTACAGAATCAAATATTTCAAGTATTGGTTCCCAATATTTACAAGACATAAAGATATTTCATAGGAACTCACATTTTTCAAATTCCCTTTATTCATGCTTGAATACTGGTCTCTATTTTTATTTTCAGATATA
Source organism: Trachelipus rathkii (assembly GCA_015478945.1). Lineage (NCBI taxonomy): Eukaryota > Metazoa > Arthropoda > Malacostraca > Isopoda > Trachelipodidae > Trachelipus > Trachelipus rathkii. Next base: position 222 of record JABUQX010040288.1, read on the forward strand.
GAGTTTAAAGCCTTAAACTCTGCCATGAAATCTTTTGTTTTAGACTTTTACAAATTTCTGCTCGAGGCTGACCACCGTGTCCCAATAGTGTTTGACAGTATATTATTTGAAGAAAGATTCTAAGATACCCCAACGACGCGTAGAGCCCGAGAAAAAATTCATAAAAGGACTCTGAACAAAGTCAAAAAGAACCCGCGCTGTTACAACAATTGTTGTTCAGCTCTAGCATCCCACTAATTAAGGGAAAGAGCTGAAAATAACATGGTAAATAAAAATTCTGGACATATTAGCAGCATTATCATACGTTTGACCCTGACAACTGCTTATGTCTAATTCCTTTGCTTTGAGAAAACTCATCACCGTTTCCGCTAGTTTTATCTGTATGACCAGGATTTTTAATAAATCCTAAAAAGCGTTTTTTAGGCGGTACCTTTTTTGCTAACATATCTGATGATAAACTCAGCTGAACTTTTATGAGTAATGTCGGAGTGGAAATCACAATAATTAGAAAATTACTTAACTTTCATAATTTTCTTTCATATTTCACTGGATTCCCTTTCTAGCCATAATTTGAATAAGTTCTTCGTAAGTGCTATGTGATAAATAAGAAGGGCTTCCTTTGCAGAATTTTGACCTTGAGATAGTGATTTTTGTAAAAAAGGGTCACATTCTGGCCATAAAAGTTCCAGACAACCATCATAAATTTTCCATTCGAACAAGAGCCGGTTATTTCATCATCGCCTCGGAAATGTAACCCCCGTGAGGAGAAGTTCCTAATAACAACAATAACTCTTGTACGACACTCTTTCCCAATATTATCTCTCTTAATTGAGAGAGCAGATGCTGTCAACTCTCAGTAGATGAATTACTTAGTAATCTTCAGCACAATCAGACAATCACGATATACGAACGAATTTCACTGTTAAGTCAATCTTGTATTGGCAGCTTCCAATCGTTAAAATCCTTCTGTTACAACTGAGATACCAAACCGCCTTCAAAATGTTTCACGGACTACAAAATTACGAATCCTTGGCTGTAGAGTACACCTAAATAGTCACGTTTCATCAACATCTCCATTCAAAGTTGTCGTTCAAGAACAAGGGTTTTGTTAAGAATCTACTTTTATCTGGATAAATTCTCTTAGAATTAAAAAACATCTATGTTGAATTTTGATTAATCCATTTTTTGCAAAGTAGTCTCGTGTGGCTTCACTAACCTTCCAATAAAATGGACCATCGCTTGGTATAAAGATATTTCTTTGTCTTGTGCTTCGTCTACCTGGTCACTGATTCGTCGACAGTACGGTTTAAGTCGGATGCATAGTTTCACGGATTATCTGTGTTAATCGTTAATCATCAATGACTTTGTCATTTGTCTTTGTGATCAAAGAATGAGTCTACTCTTGGTTATTTTAGATGACATTTCATTTCTCTTTCCCTTTTCTCTTCGTACTATTTTACGGTTAATTTTGCGCCACTTATACCTTTTCCCGACCATCCAATTAAATCAAAACTGCAAGTCACTTACTTGTTTATCAACAAAAATAATGTCATCTTCTGACAACCAATTATTTAACTTTTAAATTTGGATCATGATCAGAACAGATGCACTTATGTATGTATCAGCCAGAGCACGTAGGCTGTTCAGGTCTAGCAATAATTTGCCGCCCTCCAGAATTTGCCGCCCTGGGCCTGGGCCCATGTGGCCCATGCTTTCAAATAGCGGCCATGGTATATATATATTATATAATATATATAATATATATATAATAACTCTAATATATATACTAATATATATATATAATATAAATATATATAATATTAATATATATATATTATATATATAATATATATAATTTTATTTATTATTTTATTATTATTATATTATTATATTATTATTATTATTTATTATTATTATGTAGTTATTATATTATATTATTATTATTATTATTATTATTATTATTATTATTATATTATTATTATTACCCTTCTTTTACCCAGATTGGTGTAAGTTGTGTAACACAACACCGGAAGCAGAAAATTAGTAGAAGGATCATGACGTAAGTCGAAAAGAAAGCCCAGTCTTACCGCCCATTATAACCTTGAGAGAACTCATCGCAGTCAGAAAAACCACCCTAGGGCTTCACGGGACTGCGATGGGGGCGTACGCCTCACTGTAGGATCTCGACAATCCCCTGAACAAAAACCATATCCATACCTCCTTAGCAAAACCCCGAAATTCAACTCCTATTAGCACCTTTCGTTCTCGCCTGCTGCCAA
>JABUQX010040289.1:0-17101 GCA_015478945.1 Trachelipus rathkii
CACCTACAAAACTTACGTAGATACACTCAAATTTTAAACTGAAATAATAAAAATAACAAAGAAAAGTTGGTGTCTTTTTCTGTTTCATCAATTCTAGGATCTAAATGCAATTTTTCCCAGTTTTACCAACTTAACAAAGTTTAAATTTTTTTATTGCCCCTTTTATTAATATATCAATTATATATATATATATATATATATATATATATTTATATATATATATATATAATATAATATATAATATATATATATAATATATATAATATATATTATATATATATATATATATATATTAGATACTTGAGTAATCCCTATCTTAAAAGTTTTCTTTATTTAAGGTTGATTCCAGGTTAGCTATAATTTTTCAAATTATTTTTTCTTCCATTATTTATTCTTAAGTTTTTATTAATTTCTTTATTACTTTATTTATTTTATTAAATATTCTTTGTTATGAAATTATTAATTTATTATGTATAGTAATTTAAATATATTATTTATAAACAATTTTATAACTCTAAATTCAACAGACACCATCTACCGTTATTCGATTTGAGCACGAACTGTCAACATTTTTAATAGATTAAAAGCGTTATTTAATGGCGATTATTCTTACATTTTTAGTTTCAATTTTGCATAATCTTTTATATATATTTTCATTTATTTGACCAATTTTTGAGAAAAAATAAGAGAATTTTATCGTAACATTATGAAATATGCAAAAGTTTGAAACCTGTGGTATTTGGTCACATTCTTTTATATATTAAAGAGTTAAGAGCCGCAAGCCACAGCCTGCAAGTGAAAGTTATTTTAGGGAATGCAGAATATATACATTATACACGGTGGAAGTCTTAACTAGTATCAAATTATTGAAACGAATAACTTTTTTTTATTTAACATACGTTACATCATATATTTTTATGCTAAATATTAGGTAATAGTAAATGCAAAAGAAAAAAAAACAAAAAAAAACTAATCTTGCTTGTAAGAAAGAAGTCAAAGAACCACTGTCACACACTCACACTGTGTATTTTATTTATATAATTGCTGGGGTATTTTAAAAGTGATCTTCTTCAGGAGTAGAAATAGCATGTTTATTTCCTTAAAACCTTGTATCATTTAAAGAGGAAGATAACAAATTCAATTTACAAGTCAAATCTTATGAGATTTTATTACTCTATTTTGCATAATAAAAATTATTTTATTTATTTATTTTGATAGATTGGCCGTAATAAATTAATTAAGGAAAAAACATACAAATAAAAAAAATGAATATTCTGAGTTTGTCATTAACCAGTTAGTCGCTACTAATTGATATAAAAGAATAAGGTAAATATCTGAGATTGAATCAGTGTAATTTCGAATAAAATTTTCTAAGAGCAATAAAATTTTCTAAGTTAATAAAAGTTAAAGTTAAGTAAAGTTTTTTAAGAAAATTCTTTAGTGGCAAGCTTCTGGAATTATGCCAGAAGCTTGCCACTAAACAATTTTCTTAAAAAAGTTAACAACTTTTCTGAACTTAGAAAATTTTTTCAGAAAATATACACTGATCAAATATAGAATATTACCAAAAAATGTTCAAAGTTATGCTTATGCATATTTTCTTTTATGAATTTTATCAAAAGTTATCACCCAAAGATTGAACATTTATACGGGTTGGAACCTTATGCAATATTTGAATTCTTTTAAAAAAAAAAAAAAAAAAAAATACGTCCATCATAAACTTTACCCTCAAGGTATCGTTTCGCATCAACTTACCTAAATGCTCAGTATGATAAAATGCAAGCAGAAGTAGCAAGTCAGCTGCAAAAGTCAAAGAATTTGCATCTACACTGTGATGGATGGAGTAACATAAGGAATGAATCCATAGTAAATTTTGTTGTATCAAACCTGAGCCTCTATTTGCTGACTTTGTTATGACAAAATCAAACAGACTTAATGCTCCATATATGGCATATTTGATCATTAAACTCATTGAAAAGCAAGGAGCTGATATTGTCATTATTGGAGACAAAGCATCAAATATGCTAGCATCTTTTAATATAGTAAAGGAATAATATCCTTACATTGTGCCTCTTGAGTGTCTAGCTCACCTATTGCATTTGTTATGTTCTGACATCTTAGGATGTGCAACAGTTAAAGATTTGATGGCTCGTGGTGTTGATATTGTCAAAATCATAAAAACTAGCCATCTTTTGAAAGAATTATTTGATCAACTTCAATCAAAGAAAATCTCCACTGATAGGACTTCATTAAAACTACCTGGAAAAACTAGGTGGGGCAGCAATTTGTTTCGTTTGGAGATCTGATCATCAAACAAAGTTGTTCTTCAGAAACTATCTGTAGGTGAGGAGGCTGAGCTCTCTAAAGAAATGAAAGGAAGATATTAGACGTTTCTGTTTTCTGAGTTAGAGTTAAAGAGATGATAAATATATTTAAGCTTATCATTAAGCTGATTACTGCAATGGAATCCAACGCTCCATATATTCACAATGTTTATTCGCAATTTAAAGAGCAAGAATTGACTCTGGATAACGAAATTCCCATGTCACCTCTCAAAAAAAACTGAGGAGACAAATGTCCTTTCCAAATTCAGAAAGCGGAAAAACTTTGAAATCAGCCAAATTAACTTGGCAGCTGATCTTTTAAACCCAGCTATCCAGGATAACAAACTAAAACCTATCAGAATTACTTGAAAAAAAATGCTTTTAAGGGTTTTTTTTCATAAGTGAGCTGGTAACCAGATGGTTTAGATGCTTCTAATGGTTCGTCCAGACTGGCTAATTTATACCGTGGCAAAGAAGGTATATCGGCGTCGCAACATTTACTTGGATGTCTTGTTTCGCAAAAGAAATGAGCTCAAGTGCTATGCGTGGATGAGGTTTGCGCGGAACTAGCATATCTAGCTGACATAGCTGCTCAGAATTCTTGAGCTGCCCTTTCACATAAGCAGGCACAGAAGAACCTTCAGCTACTTTCAGCTGAATTCAGAGTAGAAAAAGAAACAGATTGAACCAACTGAATTGGAGCAGCCAAAATTACATATCTATCTTATAATGGAAATGTTAACACTACGAAAACCCAAAGAAGATAAACCAAAATATCAAAAACATTACAATCACACAGAAAAAAGACCAAATCTTCAATCAAATAAATGACAGCTCACCCAGAGGAGAAGGAATGATGATACATCATCAGTGAAGAGGAGGTAGAGATGCTTGTGGTTATAGAACTTAAACAGACAGCGATGCACCAGCACTCATGAACAAAAGGAAGTATACATCGAAAATGAAATTTCAATTATTTAACGCAACACGTACTATAGTATAAACCAATCTGGAGCAATATATGAATTTAGATGAGCAATGGACTTTGTAAATTGTTTTTGATTAAATAATTTTATGTACATATATATATATATAATATTGTATATAAATATATTATATAGAAAGATATATATATATATTTTATCTATACAAGTATGTAAAATATATATAAAAATATATATATAATATTATACATATATATATTATATATATATTTATAGAATAAGAAAAAATTTATATTTATAAATTACATATATGTGGAATATAAATTATATTTATATATCTAATATATATATAATATATATATATATATATATATAATATATATATATATATATAATATATTATAGGTCGTGAAATCGCGCGTAAACGGCCTTCTATGCTTTCGGCGAAACTGTATGAATCGAATGGTAATGGAATGTCAGAGGAATAATGTTGAGGAGAAAGAGGAGGGAGGTGATGGATGTACATTTAGAAAGGGCAATTTGTTTGCTCGCGTGACTGAAACAAAGATGAAAAGAAAAGGTGAAATTGATGGTGTGTGTGAAATGTGTGCGTGCCGGTGTGGAAGAGAATGAGAGAGGAAAGAGAAGGAGTGCAATTTTGATGAGTGACCCGTGGTATGAAGCTATGGTATACTTTGATTGTGTGAGTCCTAGAATTCTATGGTTAAATTTAAGTTGAAAAGGTCAGGTATGTGTGGTTGTGACGATGGTCCATCGAGGAAACTTGAGAGTGCGATTTTCTGGGATAAATCTGAATGATGTTCTGGATGGGGTGAGTAGGAGCTTCATATTGTGTTTTGGGACCTGAATGGTTGATAGGTTGATCAAAAAATGGATGGTATAACAGGTGGTTTTGGGGTGGCGGGAGAAATTAGGAGAATGGTAAGAAGGTGATTGATTTCCTGTGAGGGGAGAGGTATGTGTGTAAGTAATACTTTCTTTAACACAAGAGTATCCATAAGTATAACTAGAAGTTTGATGTAGGTAGAGATGTATCGAAGTGAAAGTATGATTGATTAGTGTTGGTGAAGAAGGAGGATGTTGAAGTATGTTTGGATGTTAAATCAGTGAGGGGTTAAGAATGGGATTATCGAATCATTATGTGTTCTATGTAAAAATTAAGTTAGTGGGGGCTTGATGGAGAGGAAGGTGATACGAAAGGTAAGTAGGTAAAATTTAATGAGTGAGAGTTCGTGAGCCAAAGATAATAGGATTAAGTATGTAAGAGCCTCGCTAGTAAAGACGGTTGAATGTGAACAAGTTGATACTGAACAAATCAGGTGGGGTGCAAATGAATGGAAGCAATTGTAGTAGTGAAAGGAAGTAATGTGGATTGTGCTAAAACGTAGGAAGTAAGAATGTTAACAGTGAAATGGTGGAATGAAGAGGTGATGAAAAGCGGGTTTAAAGGTAAAAAAGAAGCGTGGTTGTATGTACTAAAAAGCAAATGATGAAGTTTCAAAAGAAGAATGCTTGGAATTATATAGGTAGGAAAAAACAGAAATACTAAAAGGTGTATACGTAGGAGAAAACAAGAGGTAATGAACAGTTTGGAATGGAGGATGAATGGGGACTTACCAAGGGAATAGGAAGCTCTTCTGGAAGGACGCGCGAAAGGTTAAGAAATGAGAAAAAGGGGAACCTGCTTAGAATATGAATAGGGATGGTGCTTTTGTAAACTGATGAAGTAGGTGTGAAGAGGAGTGTGGAAAGAACACTCGAAGATCTGCACAATATTAACAGTAATGAAGAGTTGATAATGAATCTGTGTGGGTTTGATGGTGCAAGAAGGAATAGGTATTTGGGATGAGGTTATTAGTATAAGGAGAGGTAATGGGTAGAGTGGAAGAAAGTTGAAGAATGGTAAATCTGCAGGTAATAGATGAATTACTGGTGAAATGATCAGAACGGAGGCGAATGGTGATTGATTGGATTTGGAAGTTGTGTAATAAAGCGTTATGGAGGTATAGTTTCCAAGGGATTGGAGGAGGCAGGTTAAAAGTCCCCTTTATATAAGGGTACGGGAGAAAAGAGAATACTGGAGAAATAATAGGGGAATTAAGTTTTACTGGAGTGTTGTAGGGAAGTATATGCTGGTATTTTGGTCGAAAAGATGCGTCCGAGTGATGAAGGACTGATTGGTGAAGAACAAGGTGCGTTTAGGAGTGGTATGGGGTTGTTGTGGATCAAATCTTTACATTGGAACACAAATGATTGAGAAAATGAGGGAGAAGATAGAAGATAAATTGTATTTAGGTTTTTTATTGTATTTGCAACAGGCGTATGATAAGAGTTAATAGGGAAGCCGTATGGCAGGTGTTAGTGATATATGGTGTTGTGGTAGGCTTTGAATGGAATCAAAAAGTATGTATGACGATAGTGAAGCGTGTGTAAGAATAAATGGTGTCCAATGGTGATTGGTTTACGGAAATGTAATAGAGGAGTTAAGGACAGGGTTGTGTTTATGTCTCCTTGGTTATTCAAATTTGGTATATGGATGGGTTTATGAAAGAATTCGAGGTGGGATGGCAGAAATGGTGTTAGATGGTGAGAATGGAGATGAAGTGGAGGGTGCCCTAACCCTATTAATATGCGGAGATTTGGTTCTGTGGTGCGAGATCTGAAGAAGAGTTTGAGAGGATTGGTAAGAATGAGATTTGGGCAAGTGTGTAAAAGGTGGGGCTTTGAAAAGTAAACTGATAAGAGTAAGGTATGGTTGTGAGTGAGGACACTCCTCATTGTGGGAAGTTATGGTAGATGGTGAGCAGCTAGAACACGTGTCTGAGTTTAAATATTAGGTGATATGTTTGGATAGTAAGGGAACGGAACGATGCAAGAGTTGGTATGGAAAGTTGTGACCATGGCAGGAAGGTGGCTGTGCAATAATCTGTGGTGAATGCAAAGGGACTAAGTCTGAGTGTGCATGGTCTTACATGAGGTTATGTTGTTATGCTACCTGTGTTATTGTATGGTAGTGAGCCTATGGTCTGGAATAGAAAGTATAGATCTAAAGTTCAATGTGTTCAGAATGACAATCTTAGGGGTGTCAGGTGTGAGAAGAAATGATAAAGAGAGGAATGAACGTCTTAGAGAGTTGTGTGGTGTTGAAGAAAGGGGTAAATGAGAGAATAAATGAAAGTATGTTGAGATGGTTTGGTCATTGGAAAGATGAATGATAAGTCGGTGGTTAAGCGCAATGTATAGGTGGTGAGTGGCGGGGGGGGGGGGGGGGTGGGGGGGGGGGGGTGGTTGGGTACCGACGGCTGGGAGACCGAAGAGAACGTGGATCGAGTCGGTGAACGAATGCCTGAAGAGAGGAACTTGAGTTTGGCAGAGGCGAGAATAAGGGTGCATGATAGGAGAGAAGAATGGCGGGGTTTTGTATGGGGTCATGGTTGTGGCCCACCTGGGCAGGGGATGAACCCTTACATTTACGATTACCATATTGAGGGCCCGTCGCGGTCCCATGGAAGCTCTAGGGTGGAATTTTCTGTCCTGTGACGACTCTCAATAATAATGGTACATGAGGGGGCGGTATAGGCTGGGCCTTTCTTTTCGAGCGTTTGTCATTTCCTACTGCTTTTCTTTTCCGATGCTTGACAGCACCTTACCCCCAATCTTGGGGCAAGGAGGAAGGTGAAGAAAAAAAGAAGAAGAAGAATATACTATATATATATATATAAATAATATATATATACTTATATATATAATATATATATAATATATACTATATATATATATATCATATATATATATATATATATTATATATATCCCCACATTCGTATAATATATATATATATATATATACTATTAGTGATGGGACGATTAATCGTCCCTGCGTCACGGCAAAAAAATCGGCAATATTTTTAAATCGTCAACTCGCCAAATTTCGCCGATTATTTTGCAGAATTAATTGAACAATATTAAGAATTTTGAATAATGTTAAAGGCAATAAATATTAAAAAAAAAAATGAAAAAAGAAAAAAAATAATAATAATATTAAAATAAATTAAATTAATAAAAAAATAAATTTAAATTAAATAAAAAAAATTTTATTTATAATATATATATATATCTAATATATATATATATAATATATATATATATATATATATATATATATAACTATAATATATATATATATATATAATATATATATATATAATAATATATATATAAATATATATATATATATATAATATACCCATGTTTGCTATGGTATGTCATCGACATTCCCCGTGGCCTAATGTTCGCCTTCTGTATCGGTTCATTATATTACACTATCCTCCAGCAAACATTCATATGCACATACTTATATTCTAACACCCTCTCTAGACAACATCTTACAGACATCCCTATCCCTTATGATCCATACGTGTAGGAAGAAAACAATTGCGCCACATCGTATGTCCTGGCAGTGTCGAGAAGGCACTAAGGGACGTTGTAGTTAGGTTGGGCTGCCTATCTACCACTTATCTTTTGCCAGGAATGCTAATGCATGCCTCGAGAAGTCGTGAATCGCAGTCAAGGCGCCCTTCATCTTCGGCGAAATGTATGATCGTATCTGTAATAATGAAATGTCAGAGGAATAAATGTTAGGGAGAAGAGGAGAGAGGTGATGAATGTATTAGAAAGGGTAAAATTTGATTGCTCGCTGTGACTGAAAAACAAAGATGAAATGAAAAGGAAACGGTGAAAATGAGTGTGTGGTGTGAAATATTTTTGTGTTGCTGTGGAAAGGAATGAGAGGGGATAGAAGGATTTTGCAATTCTGATGAGTGAGTTGTGGTGAGAGCTAGGTAGATTTTGTGTGTGTGAGCACTAGAAGTCTAAAAGGTTTAATTTAAGTTTGAACAGGTCAAAATTTGTGTGGGTTGCTGAAATATGGTCCATCTGAGGGGTAATGTTGAAAAGAGTAACGATTTCTGGGATAATCTGAATGCTGTTTTGATGGGGGAATAGGAGATTCAGTTCAATTTGCCACATATCTGCCCATTCAATGATTTTTTTTACAGTTGTCAACACCACCTCACGGCCCAGAGCCCTATTCAAGGAGGGGGTGTAGTACTCGTAAAGAATTCACCCTCATAACCGCAAATTAGGCATATGAAGCACGAAGCGCAGGAGTTTAAAGTGAGGAGATTAATTCAGTAGGAAACAGAAGATGGAAGAGAATGTCCACAAAAACAGAGTAGTGGGAAAAGAAGAAGCACCACAGCACACTAGCCTGGAGTTACCAAATGTCAACACAATACTCGTCGAGATACAGCACCTATTGTGCTACGAAGCCGTCGTAAAGGTGGTGTTACGCGAGTGATAAGTTCCGCTCGAGCACTTGCCGCTGCGGTCCCTATAGGATAGAGATAAAGCACCAACATCGCGCCGCAAAAGATAGAGGGTCAAGTGAACTGAAAAGTACAGAACAGTTTATAAGCCTTTTTTCCGTTGACTCGACCCTGCCAAAAGCCGGGTGAAACCCAGAGCCTCCCCCCCCAGATATAGAGCAGTACTCCATAGACATGGGCCGGATGAGATCCTTTGAATAGCGGAGCACACTGACGAAAAGGAGGAAAGTTCTCACAGTCTAAACAGAACCTTACAGTTCATTTTGAGGCCGCCCTAGGCACCGTTGTGATGGGGAGGTTTTCCAAAGACATTTTTTTTGTTCATGTCACCAAGGATTTTATATTGTCAACAGGATGAGACGAAGAACCGTCCGAAAGATACAGGGAAAAATTAGAAGGTAATTTTGGAGAGGAGAATTTGTAAAAATTGGGTTTTTAAAAAATGAATTTCACAAAGTATTTCTTATCCATCAGCTGAGAATAAATCGGAAATGATTCAAGACGAGAGGCAATTCCAGAAGTAAAAGTGGAGTAGAATGAATATGATTAAAGAATGAAGGGTCCGATCATCGGAATACGATAGTGGATAGAGTTAGATGTGGAGGTGAGAAGATCATTAATGAAAAAGTAGGGAATAAAGTAGAGATAAGACAGAACCCCTGAGGAACCCTACTATTGACAGAAAAAGAAAGTCGCCCCATCAACAACAGCCGATATTGAGCGATTTGAAAGAAAGCTAGATATAAGTAAGCAAGAGAAGGAGGAAACCGCAAAAGGAGGGGACTTGGAAGAGAGCAGTGATCGCCGGCCATACACGGTCAAGATCTTTGGATATGTCAACGCCAAACCACCCAAGTCCTCCCGTAGTTCCCTAAGAGCGAAGAAAGCCATAAATCGGTTAGAAATAGGAATGATATCGCTCAGTAGACTTCTTGCAACGAAGCCTATGGGATGCGGAGTGAGTTTTCCAGATGATCTATGAAAGTGAGTTGAGAAGGGTTTCAAATGACTCTTAGATAGAATACAAGTGAGAGCTACAGGGCATAGTTAGATAGGACAGAAGCGGCTTCCCTTTTTTTCGCATAAGATTGACATGTGAGAGCTTTCCAACACTGACGAGGGAAAAGTGCAGTATGTGGAGACATAGAGATATAGTTTGAGCGAGGGGCCGAAGAGATTAGCCCTTTTAAGGTGGAGAATTAGCAACACAATGTCAATCGAATAAGAGGAGGAAAATCAGATTTACAGAAGTTGCTAGAGATGAAAAGATTTGTCATTAGGAGAACCAAGGGGTTAGCCGCACTTCCTTTGATGAAAGCCAGCTTTGCTCGTCGAAGAGTATCCCTGCAACCGATTTCTAGCTGAATGAAAAATTAGCAAGAGTGATAGGAGATAGAACGGAATTTTTCCACACTCCGATAGGCACTGTCTCTGCCTGAATGGCCAGAGAATAAGCCACGATCGAACCATGGAATTTGAGGAAACAAAGATTTAGTTTTAGAAGGAATGAATGAGGAAAGAAAAATTAGCTGAAGAAAGCAATGAACCTGCTCATCCCATCAACGATTACAGCTCCCTCCTATCTTTTAAATCTTTATACATCCATCATTAATTCTCTAATTGAGGTAGCCAATTTGCTATCATCTCAAACTTGGAAACCTTACATTTAAGTCCTGGTCTAAATATTTTATAATATAGGGAACAGCCACTTGACCTACGAAACCGTACTGACCACAAACAGTCCTCCTCATTTCCTAATAAATACTTTTCAACTTTTCATTGATTAAACTATTATTATTATTATTACATTTTATATTATTATTATTATTATTTATTAATGAGACTTACAGGAAATCAAAACCAATTTTGAACCCTAAAATAATTTCGGGAGGTGAACCCCCTGACCTCCGTCAAACCTGCCTTTATATATATATATAATATATATATATATATATATAATATATATATATATATATATAATATATATATATATATAAATAATATATATATATATATATATATATATATATATATATATATATAATATATATATATATATATATTATATATATAAAAAGATAAAATATTTATCAAAAAGAAAAATTAAAATTAAAGAAGAGGAAAAGGAGAAAGAGAGAGAGAGAAATTGTTTACAATAGTTTTTTTTCAGGTAATCGTCATTGTCTCGTCATCGGGCAATAATTTGTCTATTCGTCATCGTCATCGTCATCGGCAAAAATTCATAATCGTCCCCATCACTAATATATATTTATTATATTATTATATATATTAATTATATATATATATATAATATATATATATATATATATATATATATATATATATATTATAATATATATATATATATATATATATATATATATATATATATCTGGATGATTACTATCAAAAGGAGTTGGCCAGGGTCGAGCCCACAGGTCATATTTTAAGCTACTTTACTATCGCCCTCCTTCTACTTACTTGTCTATATCTCAAATCTGCCTTTTCTGTCTATCTTTACTCTCATTGTAGGGAGACTACTACTCCTACGGTCGGGAGATGTCGAGAGCAACCCGGGACCCCCTAAATATTACTGCCCTATCTGCCAAAAAACAAGTCGGACTAAACAGCATCCAGTGCATTAGATGCCTCGATGGGTTAACACCAGTCCCTCTCACTCATTTCCGACCTCTCCCCAGATTCATATGGGCTAACTTGTACAACCTGTAGCCCCCACACCACCAACCAAAACCCTCTTCCGACCAAACCCAATCCCCAAACACTCAACATACTACAATTCAATATTAATGGCTTAACCAACAAATCCATAGAACTTAATCTTTTCCTGAAAAAACACAATATCCACATAGCTATCATACAAGAAGCCTCCCTCACCCAAAACACCCCTCTCCCCACATTCTATGGTTACGATGCCATATATTCCCCTGCCCAACCTCCTCACCACTCCTTATTAACACTAATCCACAACAGCATACCATATCATAATACAACTACTAACACTTCCACACCACTCCCCGCCGCATTAATAAAATCCCAATCTTGTTCCATACTCCTGAACAAGACCACCTACAACATCTTCAACCTTTATATTCGCCACCCGACCACCCCAAACCCGCCCCCAAACAACCTCACACCCCCCCCTATCAACAATAGCTACATACCCAAATCTCATCCTTGGAGGCGACTTAAATGCCCACCACACTGCCTGGTACGAAGACTACCCATCTGATCCCCCGAGGCAACCATATCCTTAATGAATTGAAATCCCTGAATATCCTTAACTCCAAAAACCTCCCCACCCGAATCCCTCCCCAAGCCAACCAATCTCCCACCTCACCAGACGTCACATTTTGTTCCCCTCCCTACACACAGATTAACCTGGGACCAAACCAACCGACCTAACAATCAATCATCTCCTACCTCATATCTTCTGACCTCCCCCCACCAAAACCCCAAAAAGAGACCACCACATTTACCAAACACAAAAAAGCTAACTGACAGAATTTACATAACCATACTTGAATCCCATATAAACCCTCACCAATACATTGACAATAACAAACTTAAACATCCCATCATTCTTTAAACAACACAACATCAATCAACCAACCTCTACATCCTAAGGTCACAAGAAATTAATCCTACAATCCTAAACTATCCCCCGAAATCAGCCAACTTATTAAACAAAGAAACTCCCGAAAACTCAGACCATACACCACATTAATCACTAACCACCAAATAACTAACCTGAACACTCAGATCTCTAATCTCAATAACCACTAACACTACTAACAAATTTACAACATACCTAACAAAACAAAACATGTCACGCATTGATAATAAGAGAACCTGGCAGGTTATCAAAAAACTAAACAACTCACAAAACAACCCCCCTCCCTCACACGAATCCCCATCCTTGCCCGACAACTCCCTCCTTTCCTCAAAACAACAAGCAGACAGCCTCGCAAAAACACTACGCTAATATCTCCCGTAAACCTACTCTCCTCATTAATAGAGTAACAAAAAAACAACTTCAAAAAACTTCCCTCAGATCACAACCCTCCACCTCTTTTTACAACCAACATGATATCAGAGACAATCAAAACCCTTAAAATTCCACGCACCAAACAGGACCAGACTCAAATCTCAAACTTCCACCTGAAACACCTAGGAGGAAAAGCTATTCTCTCTAATCACAGAAATCTTTAACAAATCCTGAAACTCAATTATATACCCCAATCTGGAAAACAAGCATTCATTATCCCAAAATTGAAACCTAAAAAAGACCCAAATTCCCCATCCTCCTATCGCCCAATCTCTCTCCTCTCCACCATCAGCAAACTGCTGGAGAAACTAATATTAAAAAAAATATATATCACAGAGAAGAATACAGTTTAACCCTTTCAGCACCAAGTTATAAAGAGGGTGGAAAAAAATAGTTTATCAGTTGATTTAGGTTACTTGGAGGGTAAATAAAAGTTTTTAATCAAAATTTCAAAATTTTATACCATAAAAAAATACATCATGTTGCCAAATTGCACCATCATGAAAATCTCATTAAATAACTTTCTTTTTATGGTATATATATATATATTATTATATATTATATATATAATTATATATATATATATATTATATTTGTATCTCTGATGGTATCTACAAAAGTATAATATAATATATAATATATATATATATATATATATATATATATATATATATATGGTATATATATATATATATATTATATAATTATATATATATATATATATATCTTATATATATATATATATATATCATATATATTTATATATAATATAATATATATATATATATATATATGATATATATATATATATATTAGTATATACTGTATATATATAATATCTATATAATCATATATATATATATATATATATATAATATATAATATATATATATATATAATATATATATATATATATATAATATATATATAATATATATATAATTATTATTTATTATTATTATTTGTGTGAAATGCAATAAAGTATTTTATAATTTTGTAAATATATAAAAAATATAATATATATATAAATATTTTATTAAATAAAAATAAATTATAATACAAATTATGAAAACAATAAATAATTTCAAATACTTATTTATAGCGTTATTTCTCATTTTCCCCGATGGAGCCGCATGGAACCACGACTAAAAAGGCTTATGCTACGGTATGTTTTTTTCAATGAAGCTTTTTCGAATTATAACTAAAAAAAAGCTCCTTGTCAATACTTCTCATTATGCAAAAGAAAAAAACAAAAATATTGAATAGTTACCCCACAGAAAACACAAAACAGCACCCTCTATTACACCCAAATAAAGATTTGCAGAAGAAGATCGAAACACGACTTTCCCTTACTTCCTATTCAAACGCACAAAGTCTCTTATGTTAGATAGTATTATATATAAAATAGTTGTCAAATGTACTATAAAAATTTTCAAAATTAGACCTTAATTACTTATATTATAAGAAATATAGGCAGCAGCAAATTCTGGTGCCATATTGAACCATGGCGGGTGAAAGGGTTAAAGGAAACCATTCAACAACAACAGCCCTCACCTCCCTCACACAACACATAATTAATGGCTTCAACCAATCCCCATCACACAGATCCATACTTACAGCCATCGACATTAACAAAGCCTTGACACTGTCCCCACATATATCCTTATACAAAAAATTCTTCAATCCCCCCTAGAAAAACGAATGAATAAACATGGGCTTTCACATTTCCTTACAATAGATATGCCACAAGTCCTCCATAAATAAACACCCTCTCACACTCCATCAAACTGCAAAATGGCGTACCACAGGGCGCCATTCTCTCTCCATTCCTCTTCATCTCTTTACACAGATCTGCCCACCCCTACCAACCAATCCACCAAACTAATCACTTACGCAGACGACATCAGTCTCATTTCCCAACATCCACTTGTAAACACAGCCACCCAGCACACCCAAGAATACTCTACAATTATTAGAAACTGGCTAACTCACAAAAATAGATATACAGCTTCCCCCCTTAAAATTCCTCTCATTACCCTCCTACCACTGACCGGCCAACCAAATCCTCATTCCACCCAATAGTCCACTTGAAACAACAACCCCCTTCCCCTAAGCAAACCCCAAAAAATATTAGGACTCACTTATGACACACATATGACTTTCTCCCCCCCATCGACCAAATCACTTCTTCCTCAACCCAACGAAAATTAAACACCCTCCGAACTCTCTCCCCCAACACAACTTCAGCGACAGAAAAAACACCCTTACCACAATCTACAAAAAACTCATACACAGAATCTATATATAAAAAATGGCTCCCCCGCATGGTTCCCAGCACAATCACAATCCAACATAAATAAATTGCAAGTTACACAAAACATTGCCCTAAGAATAATCACTGGATTAAAACAACCCCCATCCAGCATTTACATGACGAAACACACATCCTTCCCATCCCTACCCACTTGAACATGGTAGGGACACAATTTTTCCAGAAACACTCAATCCAACCTCCATGCCAGCCAAAAATACTCTCCAACCCCCCGACAGACTAAAATCCCCCCCTCCCACCAAGCCAAACTTTATAATGACATCTACAACAACATTCTTCCCCCACCCCCAAATAGGTCTTGGCTCTCTCACATCCTTACACAATTAACTAACACATATCTACAAAATCGCCCCAATAACAATCTACTAAACACCCCATCCCCAAACATCTCCCATACAGAAGAATCACTGTCCAGAAGAAACCAAATTAACCTCGCCCGGAGCAGATCAGGCCACCACCCAAATCTTATGCAATATAAAATTCAGATTTCAAACTAGAACAAACGTTTATATCCCCCATTTGCACTAGATGTCATATATCCCCGGACACAAAGAGCACTTCCTTCTGGAGTGCCCCGCCCTCGACGCTCCCCGTACCACCTTTGCTGTAACTTCTATTCTTGACCTGTGGAACCGCCCTCGAGCGGTGGCCGGCTTTCTGGAGGCGGTGTGGCCCCTCTAATAATGAGGTGGGCCAGGGGCAGAAATGTATATATAATATAATTATAATATATATATATATATATATATATATATATATTATATATATTATATATATAAATATATTATATATATATATATATATATATATATATATAATATATAATATATATTATGTGTGTGTGTGTGTGTGTGGTGTGTGTGTGTATGTGTGCGTGTGGATGTTTCAAGTTGTGACGTAATGGTCCCATCTGAGGGAACACTGTTGAAGAGATAACGATTTTTGGGATAATCTGAATGATGTTTTAGATGGGGAGAGAGGAGCTTCAGATTGATAGTTTTGGGGGACCTGAATGGTTGGATAGGTGATCCAAAAAAGGAAATGGTAAACAGGTGGTTTTGGGTGGCGGGAGAAACATGAGAATGGTAGGAAGGTGATTGATTTCTGTGAGGAAGAGGTATGTGTGTAAGTAATCCTCTCTTTAAACACCAAGAGTATCCATATGTATACTAAGAGTTGGTGTAGGTAGAGGATTGGTATCGAAGTAAAGAGTATGATTGATTTTGTTGTTGGTGAAGATGAGATGTTGAAGTATGTGTTGGATGTTAAATCTGTGCCCGGGTTAGAATGGGATTCAACGAATCATTAAATGTGGTTCTATGTAAAATTTAAGTTAGTGGGGCTTTGGATGGAGAGGAAAGTGATACGGATTGGAACAAGGAAATAAGGAATAGTATGTAAACAAGCGCTTTCGCACGTAAATCAAGTTGAAATGTGAACAAGTGAAACTGAACAAATCTGGGAGCAATTGTTAGCAGTGCAAAGGAAGTATGTGGTTGTGCTAAAGTAGGAAGTAAGAATGTTAAACAGAGTGAGTGGTGGAATGAAGAGGTGATGCAAGCGGTTACAAAGTAAAAAAGAAGTGTGGTTGAATGTACTAAAAAGGCCAATGATGAGTCTCAAAAGAAAGATGCTTGAATTTATATAATTAGGAAAAAAAGAAATACTAAAAGGTGCATACGTAAGGGAAGACAAAGGAAGAGGTAAATGACAAGTTTGGAAGGAGGATGAATGGGGGACTTACAAGGGAATGGAAGCTCTTCCTGGAAGGAAGCGCGAAAGGTTAAAATGAGAATAAGGGGAACTGCTTAGAATAATGAATAGGATGGTGCTTTTGTAACTGATGGAATTGGGTGTGAGGGGTGTGTGGAAAGAACATTTCGAAAAATCTGCATAATATAAACCCTAGCCGTACTTGTGGTCAAGTAATATCGTCTCAGAACTCGAGGTCATTTTAGACACACACCAATATTTTTTTTAGCCTTTTTTTTTTTTTTTTTTTTTTGGCCACTTTTTAGGTACGGATTA
>JABUQX010040290.1:5000-10000 GCA_015478945.1 Trachelipus rathkii
GATGAATTACTTCGATTCTAATGACGACTTTATCGATGAGTCACTCGACTCATGATTTTACATGTATTTCTTGTCACTTTCTTACTCTCTTCCATTTCCTACGACGGAATATTTTCTTAGCAATATTCGTGACGCATATAATTTAAAAAATAGATTTATATACATATTTCCACGTGTTATTTTTTTAAATCTTTATGCTAAACAAAAAGAAAAAAAATCTATTTGAAGTACATGTTTTTTCTATTCATGGCAACTCGATACAGCAGATTCATGCCCAGAGTTGTCAAGCTCTGCTTTGGAGATGCTGGTACATTTTATTTAATTTCAGATTTCTGAATTTTAGTCGATTTTCTTTTGAAATCAAGTTTGCTGTGCATGGATATAAAAAGTTGTATATTGTTGTACAAATGTGAGATAAATTTTGAAAATCATAAATAGGAAAAAGATTTGTAAATTTTATTAAAACAGTCGTACCAAGTTAGGTGCAATGTTGCCAAATTTGAGGGGAATAGTGTCCATCTTTTTAAGGGCTGTCTGCCAGTTGCCTTTTTGTCTTCTGCTTGTTAATTTTGGTTTGAGTGAAATGAGATACATTGTGGTGTAAAGTGTAAAGCTCGATCTAGTATTGTTTTAAAGGATCTAATATCAAGTGTGCTTGTGAATGAGTTACAGTTTTGCACTTTGGTGTTTGAACATTTTTTTGTGTCTTGCTGTTGTTCCAAGTTTTAAAAAAAAATATATGAAAAGAAGAACAGGTATTAGAGACTTTTTCAACAAAAAAAGTAAGCACTATAGTAGTGAGGTTCTCGGACACGAAGAATCATTTTCTCCTGAAACTTCTGTAACTGCGATATTGCAGCTGAAAAATCTCAAGTAGACTGTGATGCTTTTCCTTCACAAGCTTCTACAAAGGTCAGGCGCAATCAAGGAATACAGAAATGATTGTTCATCTCAACGATATTGGCATTTCATAGGTACATGTAATTTAGCAATAAGGAAAAAGTGGCATATTAGAACATTTTTGCATTTTCAAAACGTATATTTCCTGCGCAAGAAGGCAAAGGTCGGGAAAAGATATTTTCAAAGAAAGTGGCTTGATGATTTTAAATGGTTGGCTTACTCTGATAAAAAAACGTTGGGTTTATTGCTCAAATTTGTATTGTTTTTTTTTGGAACAAAAGAAGAAGGTAAAGGAAACACACCAGAAATTGGGTGTTTTTGTTTCTGCGAGACGATTCAAACTTAAAGAAGCCCATTGAATCTTTCATAAAAACACGCAGGCCACTAAATATACAAAGAACGGTAGAAAGGAGAGTTGCTGTACGAAAAGCAGGTCTCAAGGAGAAATCGAGAGCATCGACAAACAAATTGACAGTCAGAAGAAAGGGAGGCCGAAGACAGTAGAAAGCGGTTATCCAATTGTTGAAACAATTCCATTCTGTGGTAAGCAAAATAAATCGTTACGTGGACATCAAGACCTCCCCTCCAAGGTCGAATTCCGGAAAAAAAAAAAAAACCTCCTGGCTCTGTTTGAAACGATGGCAATTTTCGGAGTCTTTTAAGATATCGTGGTAATGCTGGAGACCATGTTCTTTCAGAACATTTAAAAACTAGTGCTAAAAATGCATGTGATACCAGTTCCACAATCCCAAAATGCCCTAATTCGAGTCATTGCTGCATCTGCATCAACTTAAATTGTCGCAACAACATAAAAAAAGTAAATTGTTTTACTGTCTTAGCCGATGAGAAGACCGATGTTCCAGAAGGAACAATTTTCGTTGTGTATACATTACGTTTGATATTGATACTCTTACCGTCGAAGAAGATTTTTTGTTTCGTCTCAGCTAATGATTTGACGGGAATAAGTCTTGCAAAATTAATTGAAGAAAAAGTAACTGAACTTGTTTGGATCTGAAAATAAAGAGGACAGGTGTATGACGGTGCAGCAGCAATGAGTGTTGAGTTCAGGGTTTCAGAGAGTAATAAAGGAAAAATGTTCCAAAGCTATTTATACTCACTGCGCTTCGCACTGCTTAAATTTATACCTCACAGACCCTTCTAAAGTTCAGAATATTCGAAGTGCAAATGGAATAATATCAGAATGTTATACATTTTTCTTGCAAGTGCTAAGAGGACAAAAGTTCTTGAAGAAAAATAGAAGAGCTTATTCCTAAGAGTAGCAAGAAGATATTAAAAAAAGTTGGTGAAACTCGTTGGTCCCAACGGCATGAATCGGTTTTATTATTTAAATAGATGATAAACCCGATAATAGAGCTTTAGAGACAAATGAATGTGAAGTTGGAGATCAAGTCAAAAAGACTTACCTTAATTCTAAACAATTTTTATAGTGCATCTTTCTGGTTTCCTTATATGTTTTAAACAGACTTTTAAGTTTAACATACAATCTTTCAAAACAATTGCAGACACACGTTATTGATTTGTTGAGTGCATATAATGAAGTGAATCTAGTTAAAACTAAACTTGAAGCCATCAGAAAAAATGCAACATTAGAATTTCAGCAGATTTTTGAAGAGTGTGGTGCAGCGTCTCTGAACATCTGAGCTGGGTATTGAAATTGTTGTTCCAAGAATTAACAAATTCAAAAATACAGACCCAACATTCCAACTTCCGACCACCGACTTATTATCGCACATCCATTTTTTTATACCAATTTTTGGATGATTTAATTTTAGCATTAGGAGAGAGGTTTTTTAAATCATAAAGAAATTAAATTATCTCCTTGCAATTTGTGCATACCGAACAGTGTCTAATGTGCATAATGAGAAGATGAAAGATTGTATAACATTTTACAAGGAAGACCTTGAAATCCCAATTGATAGATTTAGTAAGGCAAATGGGATTTATGGAAGTTTGAATGGCATCACAGCCCAAGCCGCCCAAAAGCAGCAATAGACGGAGCTGTTTCGTTGTTGAGTCACAATTTGCCAAATATTTACATCTTGTTGCAAATTCTAGGCAATTTTACACGTGTCTACTGCTGTCAGTAGAAAAGAAGCTTTTCACATTAAGCTTCTGAGAAAACCTACCCTTTAGAAATACTATTGGAGATGAAGAGACTTACTGTACTTTGCCCTCCTATATACATCGAAATATTGACATTAAAAGTGAAGATGTTATTCTCAGATTTCGCTCAATCTCATGGCCGGCGATTAAAGTTAACAATTTAGGTAAGAATAATTTTAGTAATTTATATAATTATTCCTATTTTTTCTTAGAAAGTTTATATTTGTTTAAGAACTTGTATATAAAATATATTATTATATTATATATATATATATATTATATATAATAATATTATATATATATATATATATATAATATATAATATATCTATAATATATATATATATATATATATAATATAATTATATTATATATACTAATATATATATATATTATATATATATATATATTATATATATCTATATATATAATATAATATATATAAATAATATATATATATATTATAAATCTTATTATATATATATATATATATATATATATATATATATATATATAATATATATATAATATTATAAAAGAAACGATTTTTTGTCTGGCCCCCCCCCCGAAAAAAAATCCTGGATACGCCCACTGTATATCATCTATATATCTATATATATATGTAATAATATATATATATATATATATATAATTATATATATATATATAGTATATATATATATATATATATTATATATATAATTATATGTGCTCTATGCTAATACTTCATCTGAAAAGGCCAATCTCTTCGGCCTCCTATTTTCCTCTATTGAACTGACGATTCTTGGCATTGCCTGCCTCCCCAAGCTTTCTCCTCTCATTGTCCTATGCCTTTGCATGTGATTACATTTGATGGGTCCATCTCCTAAGATCTATGAACGTTAGGAAGGCGGTGGCCCGGATGGGATTCCTCCCAGAGTTTTGAGGAGTGTGCTCCGAGCTTCCCCTCCTCGTTGAACTAATATTCTCTAATGTCTCTAATACTCAACACTTTCCCTCAGTTGTGTAAGCATGCAACATGTCCAAGCTATGCCGAAAAAAGGAAGCCGCCACTGATCCTTCTAACTATCGCCCTATACTCTCACTTGTATTCTATCTAAGATCTTTGAAACCTTCTTAACTCTCACTTCTCTGAGACCATCTGGAATTCTCATTCTCTTTCTTTCTCGATCTGCCAGTAACCAGCTTCGGCGTTCGAGGTCTAACTGGTGATATACTTTCCTATTTAACGCGATTTATGTTTCCGCCTTAGGAAACTACGGGGAAACTTGCCGGGTGGCCGCTTTGACAATATCCCACGCAATTTGACCGGGTATGCACGCGTCACTGCTCTCAAGCTCCTCCTTTGGGTTTCCCTCCTTCTCTTTGCTTACTTATGCTCTAGCTTTCTTTCAAGTCGCTCAAGTATCGGTTGTTGATGGAGCAACTTCTTCTTTTCTGTCAATAGTGGTGTTCCTCAGGTTCGGTCTTATCTCCTACTTTTATTCCTACTTTTCATTAATGATCTTCTCACTTGCACATCTAAGAGTCTAATCACTCAATGCGATGACTCGACCTTCCTTCATTCTTCAACTGCATTTCAATTTAGCTCCCTCTTTTACTTCTAGAATTGCCTCTCGTCTTAATCTTTCCGTATTCTATTCTCGCTGATCTGATAGAATTCCGATTGGGGTCGTCTCAACCTTGTGAAATTCAATCTTTAAAAACTCACTTCTACAAATCTCCCTCTAAAACACCTTCTCTAATTTCCTATCTCTTTCGACGGTTCTCTCGTGTCTCCGTTGACAATATAAACATCCTGGCCTTAAAATAAAACAAAAAAAATGTTGGAAAACCTCCATTCCACAACGTTGCTAGGGCGGCTCAAAAGAAACTGGGAGTTCTGTTAGACTGCGAGAGTTTTTTTCCTCTTCTCAGGTTACTCCAGCTATACAAGGGGCTCACCCGCCCTTCTATGGAGTCTGTTCTCATATCTGG
>JABUQX010040290.1:15000-32500 GCA_015478945.1 Trachelipus rathkii
CCTGTGGACCATAGAAAAGATTTAGGTGCTGATTATATCAGTAATTTTTGAAAAGTAGCTAATAGTGTTTGGAAGCAAAGGAATAAAGCTAATAAGATGCTGGGCATAACTAAATCGCAATGTTGTTTACAAGAGCAAAGAGGTAATAAAACTGTATAATAGCTATGTTAGGCTAATAATAGAGTATTGTGCACAAATTTGGGCCCTTATTTAAAGAAAGACTTAGATAAGCTAGAGAGAGTGCAACGTAGAGCAACAAGGATATGATTCTGGGTTGAGGGTAAAAGCTATGATGAAGCTGAAAGGGTAAGTGCATGTTTTCTTGCAGAAAGCGGCGATTTCTCCAGAGGGACCATGATCCAAGTCTAGCAAAATTTTTTACATCTTTGATAATAGCGAGACCAATAAATTCCTTCATAGTAGAGTGCACGGACGGGAACCAGCGGGGCATAAAACAAGAAATTAAGAAGAAGCAATGGCCACCTTGATATAAGAAAGCATTCTTTCCAGCAATTGGGGTGTTAAATTTTGAATGTTTGCTCACGGGAGGTTTGATATATAGATTAAATATTATAATAAATATAATATATATATATATACATATATAGATATATTATATATATACTTATACTATATATATATATAATATATAATATAATATAAATATATTTATATATATACATATATTATATAATATATATATATATATATATATATATATATATATATATATATTAATATATATATATATATATATATATATATATATATAATTATATATAATATATATATATATATATATATATATATATATATAATGTCGAAATAAGGAACCGGGAACTGTAGCAATGACTGCTGGAAAATCCCACGCCTCGCCACTAATATATATATATTAAATATATATAATATATATATATATATATATATATATATATATATATATATATTATATATATATATAATGATATAATATATATTATAGTATATACTATATTAATATATTCGTATCATTGTCCCTTGCTTCCCATAGTTAGGAGTAGGGTACTCAAACATGCACCGAAAATTCGAAGCCAGTGCTATGAGCATTTAGGATCAATAAGTGGAACATAATCCAAGACCGCGCTACCATATTATATATATATATATATTATTATATATATATATATAATATATATATATATATATATATCTATATATACTATATAATATATATATATATATATATATATATTATATATATAATTAGTTCCTCATAATCTTATCATATATTTAACTATTTAATTTATTTTAAACAAGGAATTGTTTGTTGAAAAGAAAAATGGAACAAGAAATGCAATTTTGAACGAGGTTCTTCTGCTTTCCTCAACTTGGTGATACATATCGTATTACCGTCAAAGACACAATTTAGACTTCCTAAAAACTATGGCTTCCTCCATCTGAAGAACCACTATTACTAGAAGAAATTGTCTTACCAGGCTCTTGGATAGTGTTTAACAGTCAACAGACTTCGTATCTGAGGGTTAATTATGATGACGAACTATGGGCCGCCATTTCAGACCAACTCATTCTTGACCACTCAAAAATACACATATTGAATAGAGCCCAACTTTTTATGGACGCTTTTTATCTTTTTGAAAGAGGTAAATGTGAAAAGTTTATTTAATATTTTTTCTCTTTTATTAGCCTCCCCTCGGCTTCCCATAAACTGAGGGTGGGTGCGCAAACATGGCACTCGGAAATCCAAGGCTGCATGAGCATTCTTAGAGCATCAATTACGTGGTAGTGGGGCCCTAACCCAAACTAACACGGCCCTTTTAGATCGCCTCCTACGAGCACGCAGGACATATGGTGAGGGATTTCCCCCCCCCCCTCCCCACAAACACAGGGATATGTAATCTTTTTAATTAATTAATAATTTTAATTAATGACCATACATTGATTGATTTATAAATAATTATTAATCGATCAATTACGTAATAATAACATTAAATAAAATGAGTAATTTTTATTATTTATTTGTTAGTTTATTATTAAGGACTATTTATTTATTAAGTCAGTTATTATTATTATTATTATTATTATTATTATTATTATTATTATTATTATTATTATTATTATTATTATTATTATTATTATTATTATTATTATTATTATTATTTAAATCGTATACAATTATTACAATAAAGAGCATATAATAATATAATATTTTATAATAAAATATTTTATGAATTTTATTTATAAATAAATATTAATAAATGTTAAATTTAAATAGCAATTAAAATAAATATCAATTTAAAAAAAAATTAAAATTAAAATAAATATATAAAATACAAATAAAAGAAAAACTATTAAGATTAGTATTTATAAATAATGTCAAAATAAAATAGCAATAAAAAAAAATATTAAAATGACATTTAAATAAATTAAAAATATTAAAAAATTTATAAATAAAATCTTATTAATTTTAATGTATGTAAATTAACAGGTCACGTGAAGGTGGATAAAGCTTTGGATTTGATGCGTTATTTGGGCAAAGAAAGAAATTTTACGCCAGTTATGCGACATTTACTTGTTCCTTGAGCACCTAGTGAGAATCTAGCTATGCGTCTCTTCATAGTAATTTTAGAGTTGCAACATTTATGCCAATATCATTTGAACTACCATTCTCCATATTATTATTAGTAGTATTTTTTGCTTAATATTATTATTATTATTATTATTATTATTATTATTATTATTATTATTATTATTATTATTATTATTATTATTATTATTATTATTATTATTATTATTATTATTATTATTATTATTATTTAGTAAGTTATAATTTATAAATAAAGTTTCATTAACTTTGTTAATTAAATAAAATTCTCCTATATATATAATTCCTAAAGGTTTAAAGCACGACATCCTAAAAGATATTTTAGTCTCCATTTTTTGATTTCCTTTCTACCTCTGCTGAAATTTATTTCACACAATATGACCATTGGCTGTTGTATTCCATTAACTGCTAGTTTAAATATTCACAATGATATTAGAATAGTATACCCATTCATTATCTCAACTACAGGTATTGGCGATGGACATAGCCAAGAAGGTGCAGGTGCGATTTGGAGTCAGGGTTTTCATTCTCTGAGTATTGATATATGTTTCCTTCTAATCTAATGAATTATCATTTTATTTTTGTAATAAGAAATAATAATTTACACTTCAACACCTTCATATATATATATATATATATATATATATATATATATATATATATATATATATATATATATATATATATATATAATATATATATATATATATATATATATATTAAAGATAAAATTCAATTTATTATACAAGCAGTTTCATTACATTATCTAATAAAATTAAATCAAAAATCTATTTAATTCCACTTTTCTTTGAAATTTTTCTTATTATATCATACACAATATTTTATATATTATATCTACTAAATTTTTAGTATTAATATATTAATAGATATTATATTATTGCCACAACAGAGTTTTCTTTCGTCTATCATAGTACCAATAATAGAAGGCAAATTTGGAAAGACTTACACAGAGAAAAAAAGATTTCAAATCGCGATGTCTTGGGCTTGTAAAATTCAAAATCAAAATTGTACAAGATTTGCAAAAGTTTTATTTAGACAATGGGAAGCTACAAATGATTTGAGGTTCATTTATTATTATTATTATTATTATTATTATTATTATTATTATATTATTATTATTATTGTGATATTATTATTATTATTATTATTATTATTATTATTATTATTATTATTATTATTATTATTATTATTATTATTATTATTATTATTATTATTATTATTATTATTATTATTTATTATTATTATTTGTATTTTATTTATTATTATTGTATTATTTTTATTATTATTATTATTATTATTTTTATTTATTTAATATTTTTTTTTTTTTTTAACTTTATATATATTATATAATATATAATATTATATAATATATATATATATATATATATATATATATATATATATATATATAATATATATATATACTATATATAATATATATATATCACTATATATTACTCAGTATTATCACTGAACTAAGCTTAAGAATCTCTTCTTTGCTACCGCAGTGGAATCCGGCTCGAAGAAGAATGGATAGGTCGTTTTCAGATCGAGCTTTTACTCCAATTCCTCTCCTGAGGTCACGACATCTCAGGGAAGCTCTTCCATGTTCACATAATAAGACAACAATACAAAGGTATTATTATATTATTATTATTATTAGTTTTATTAACTATTAATAATTATATTTTATATTATTATATTATTATTAATTATTATTATTATTATTATTATTATTATTATTATTATTATTTATAAATTATTAATTATTTATATTATTTATATTATTTTATATTATTATTATTATTATTAATTATTATTATTATTAATTAGTAGTAGTAGTAGTAGTAGTAGTAGTAGTAGTAGTAGTAGTAGTAGTGTAAGTAGTAAAGCGTATTCTGAAAAAAAATATATTTAATTAAAATAACATTTATCAGGGATTTAACTTCTATAACCTAAAATGGAATATATGTCCAAATTTTCACTAAAAAAAATTGAAAATAAAATAAGGGTGTTAAATAAGTAATGAAATATAAATATACGATGAAAAACAGCCCGAGCTTTTTTTGTTTTTTTTTTAATGTTGAATGTCGTTGAGGCGGGTGGAAAAGTTAAGTGGAAAAAAAACTTAACAATGCTTTTCTTGTTACTTATAAAGAGCTTTGGTTATTAAACGTTTTAAAAAAAAATTAGTTTTTTGAATTCGCATGTGTGTTTTAATGAGTGAAAAGGTCCATATATATCAACGCTACATGGCATTACAATGAGATTATAAGCGGTGATAAATGTAAATTATACTTATTGATAAGAATTATAATACAGAAATAAAAGAAAAATGCTTTAGAATAAATGTTTAAGGGTATAAAAACACAACATATTTTATAAGATAATAGCTTTTAATGTTTCTTCTATGTATAAATAATATTTATTAGAATGTTTTTGCAATTTAAATAGAAATATTTTTAATATAATTGTAACTTATGTTATAATATTTTATATTAAATTCAAGGATTACAAACAAATACTAAATGTTAATTCCAAATCCATTTCACTTAATAAATAATAATTTAGGACCATTTACACTCTCTCTTTTCTTATTATTAAAATTTGGTTAATACATAATTTCTAAACAATTTTCTTTATTTGTAGTTTGCTGAACTTCATTTTAAACGGCTCACACAGTCTTACTTATGACGATGTTTTGGATTTGTATAGCTATCTCGCAAGGAGTATTCGGTGGAATGAATTAACCTGGAATTACATAAATGAACATTTTTACCAGATTAAGACAAGATATGACTTTCCCCCTATACCATTTGTTGTTACTCCCAGAGATTTGGAACAGGTAGATTATTATTAAACTGACAATTTTATTGTTTTTGTTACTTTTATTTTATTAATTTTGTTATAACATGTTTTAATATACCATTCTTAGCTTCAAGAGTGATTTAATACAGGTTAAATTAATCAGTCATTTTTATAGCTACATCTCTTAATGAGTCCTCCTAGTTCTCATAGAGATTTAGAACATAAATTGAATCATAAATTTTTATCTCTCCATACCTTAATGAAATCTGTATCATTCTTAGTTTACTTTTTTATAGAGATTCAGAACAGCTATATTAACTCGATAACTTTAATGCCTTTCAATCTCTTAATGAGACTTGTATCACTTTTAAATTCTCTTAGAGATCTAGAACATGTTAACTAAACCAATAAATTTTATAGATTCGCGTCTCTTTAGAGCTCTGTGTCATTCCTAGTTTCTCATAGAGATCCAGGCTGGGTAGATAAATCAACAATATTTATATCTTTCCATCTCTTAGTGAGACTTGTATCATTCTTAATTTCTCTTTTTGACCAAAAATAGGTTAAATAAATAGTATTTTTTATGTCAAAGTCACTTTATAGCGAGATCTGTATCGTTCCTAGTTTCTTAAAGAAATTCGGAGAGTAATTAATGAGCGTATAGCTTTATTTTTGTAAGTTTCTTTTCTAGATTCAGAACAAGTTAAAAAATCAGTAATTTTTATTTTTACCCATCGTAGAGTATAATATTTCACAGATTGTGTAAAATAATACATTCAACCTTTACTCGAATTTTATAGGTATTCCATTTAATTTTTATTAAGTACCTTATTATATATGATATTAATTATTTATTTTATTTTGTATTCAGCTTTTAAGAATCCTTACGAAAATTGACCCTAGTATGAAACCTCTTCTTCAATCTTACATTGAAGAGAGCAAAGGCTTCGCCGAAGAAGGACGAAGAGCTATTTCTCAAGTAACTCAATGGCTTGTTAAAATGGCACCTTTTGAAGTACTGAAATAAGTGCCACACTTATTGAAAAATCAAAAGAAGATTTGACATTGGGCCCTTATAGGTGAGGTGGCACCTTGAAAGAGTGGGGGAAACTCCCCCTATAAATATTAGCATAAATAATATTTATGTTATTATTATAATTAATAAATTATAAAAATTAAAGTGACAGAATGATAATTAAGTTACTTCTTTATAATTCCTAATTTTGTAATTTTGTAATTTTCTTTTTAAAATTAAAAAATTAAATTGTAAAAAAATTTATTTTTCTTTTCAATATCAATTATATATATAATATATATATATATATATATACCTGTGTGTACTATAATAATATATAATATACTACAAATATATTTTGATATATATATATACTATATACTATATATATTATTATACGTATATTATATATATAGTATATATAATATATACTATATATATCCCTCGTGTGGAAATGAAGAAGATTTTGCCCACTTACGTTTCTGTGGTGTCGCAAAGAGAACGACTAAAGAGCAGTGGTGGTGTGGGTTGGGGTCACAAGTACCACGTATTTAGCCCTAGAAATGCTGCAATGCATCGACTCCGGTTTTGAGTGCATATTTGCCAATTAAACCAGTTATGGACCAAGGGATAGCCGATGATGATGGTTTTATATATATATATTATATATATATATATATATATATAATATATATATATAAGAGATATATATTATATATTAATTATATATATATATATTATATACTATATATATCTAATATATATATACTATATATAATAAGGAAGATAAGGGAAATTGTAGTAGGAACTATTGAACAATAGGGAAATTAGTTTATTGAGTGTTATAACTCAGTTATAAGGAACATACAGTATATGCTGGCATTTTGTTTGAGAGAGTGCGTCGAGTGAATGAGGGAATGATTAGCGAAAAACAAGGTGCATTTATTAGTGGTAGAGGATGTGTAGATCAAATTTTCACATGAAAACAAATGATTGAAAAAATGAGAGAGAAGAAGAGTAAATTGTATTTAGGTTTTATGGACTTGCAGCAGGCGTATGATAGGATTAATAAGGAAGCTCTGTGGCAGGTGTTTTTGGTAGACTTTTGAATGGAAATCAAAAGCATGTATGTTGATAGTGAAACGTGTGTAAGAATAAATGGAGTGCAGAAAGTGAATGGATTAATATTAATAGCGGAGGAAGGCAGGGATGAGTTGTGTCACCTTGGCTATTTAATTTGTATATGGGTGGGGTGAAGAAAAAAATAGAGGTAGGGGAAGGTGTTAGACTGATGGAGAATGAAAGAGAGTGGAGAGTACCTTGCTTATTGTACTCTGATGATTTGGTTTGGTGTGGCGAAAATAAAGAAAATTTAAAATGATTGGTAAGAGGGTTTGGTAGTGTGTATAAAAGGAGGAGTTTGTATGTTAATGGTGTAAGGTGATGGTAGTGAGTGAGGGGAGTCTGCGGTGTGAAATCATGTAGGATGATGAGCAATTGGAACAAGTATCTGAGTCTAAATATTTAGGCTATATGTTGGATGATGCAGACAGAGTGCAGTAGGAAATTTGTGAATGGTAGGAAGGTGGCTAGCTCAATTAAATCTTTGGTGAGTACAAAGGGACTAAGTCTTGAGTGCGCTAGGGTTTTGCATGAGGTATGTTGTCGGGTACATGTATAGTACGTGGAAACTATGGTGTGGAATAAGAGGTATAGATCTAAGGTACAATCTGTTCAGACGGACAATCTTGGGGGGGGGACTCTAGGTGTCAAAAGAATTTATAAATTGATGAATGAAGGTGTTAGGAAGTTGCAAGGTGTGAAGAAAGTCGTAAATGCCAAATTTTGGCGTTTGCATTCAGAGAGAACAAAGAAACTGCTGTGTGAGTGTCTGACAATTTGCCGGTGGAGAAAACTAAATTGGATGACTGTTTCATAAAGCTTATTAATTTTGAAACTTTAATTTTAAAGGAGTTATATACATTTACTCACGAACATTAACTCTGTAGTATTTTCCATGACGTAGTGGGTAGATAAAGAACTGCTACTATCACTAGCAGTACAAAGACAAGAATTTCAAAGTGAGAAACCATAAAATCGTAAAAATACTATCATTTCTTCAAATTTATTATCCATCCATTGTGATTTAAAGATTTTTGAGGTTCATATGTTTGTATTATTCTATTTCAAGTTTCAAGAATAATCTTCGTTCTTAAAATTGGTATTGCAAATACATTACTCTTTAACTCGTTTTCTTTTCCACCTTTTTCTTATGCTTCTTAGATGGTTTCTTAATCCAGATGTCGCTCTTCTTTTCCGAGGATAATTACTGTTGCAAAGTGTACACTTTGCGATTCATTGTCATTGGAATGCAAATGTCGATGCTAATATTGAAAAACATGCGAATATTCGGTCCATCTCTAATATATATATATATATATATATATATATATATATATATATATATATATATATATATATATATTATATATATTTTATTATATTATTAATTATTTTAATATATATTATATAATATATATATATAATATTATAATTGTTATTATATATTATATGCCATTAGTCATGTCAAAGAAAAAGGAGAAGATGAAAATTTGGGGATTGATCAACATGCTTCTCAAAATAAAAGTTTAATTTTTTTCTTTACTGGAATTAAAAGACTTTTCAACTACATTGGACCAATTCACACACTAAACTAAAAACCATATTAACGAAGGAAGAACCTGGGAAAATACTAGGAATAGGTTTGTGTTTGAAAAAAAAAAATTTCCAAAAAAATACAAAAGGTGGGAAAATTTTTCAAGATGCTCATTCACATTTTTGGTCTGGAAAAACGATAAACATATTAAGATAGTTTTAAAATCACTAATTTTAAAAAGTTAAAAAAAATTTATATACAGTTCATGTCATCATTTTATATATATGAAAGGTATACATTGGAAAAAACAAAGTCAATTTCAACATCCAAGGTTGTCATAAATCTATATCGCATGCAGGCACTCAAGACATATAGCAAAGTTGCCATGTAGAGCTGCCTAAAATCGACTTATCTTTCGTGAATCAGTCTCGTTAACCACATTTCATAGAAACTAAAGCTTCACATTTTAGGTCATGAACTGGACATACCAGAGTTAGCTAAAAGATGAGGTCATCGCTTGTTAATAAACTAGTTGGTTATCTTTTTTAACAACGGTTTATCAGTATTCGTAATAAAATCAATAAATTTTCATCTTTTTATGACACCTGAAATAATTTGAGTTCATTACTACCATATCGTATTCAATAACCATAACTTTAAATTACTGATGAATGTGAAATACTTTGAACCAAAGATGACAGTAATAATTTTTATAATGATTTTATCATTAACGACGCAGAAATTATTATTATCTATCATTCTATCTATATATCTATATACCTCTATCTATCAATCTATCTATCTATCTATCTATCTATCTATCTATCTATCTATCTATCTATCTATCTATCTATCTATCTATCTATCTACTCATCTATTGTCAATATCATTAAAATAAGCGACATTAGTTGTTATGATTCCTATAAAGCTTAAATTCTCGCTAATGACTCATATGAAACCATTATTATCCTCAATCAACATGTTTGAATCTTTTGTTATACCACGGCACTAGGATATTGAATTATCACTTTGGGGATCATTTATCTTAATTTTGTTACAAATAATTTGCCCACAATCGTCTATTAATTTAATTGACACTATAAAGGTTTTAAATACTCTACTAACATTATTATTATTATTATTATTATTATTATTATTATTATTATATTATTATTATTATTATTATTATTATTATTATTATTATTATTATTATTATTATTATATTATGCTTATTATTATCATTTTTATTATTATTGGTACTATTATTATTGTAATAATCATAATTATTACTCTCGGACAGACTATATTACCACAATATTAAATTCTATTATTTCTAGCGCAACCGCTGATATAGCATCAAAAAATATCAGTTCTATAATTGTTACAGTATTCCTGGTGCATTATAATACCAATTCTCATAATTGACTTATCCACAGCATTCATTTATATTTTAAAGCCATATATACCATGGTCATTGAAAGCAACTTGGATGTACCACTCTCAAACATCATTCCTGTAGACTCTGAATATATCTATCCTGACATATTGAAACATAAAAAGACACCTGAAC
Organism: Trachelipus rathkii; assembly: GCA_015478945.1. NCBI lineage: Eukaryota > Metazoa > Arthropoda > Malacostraca > Isopoda > Trachelipodidae > Trachelipus > Trachelipus rathkii. The sequence continues at coordinate 25,673 of JABUQX010040290.1, forward strand.
TGAGCCACTTTTCTCTTTTCCACCACAACATCAGAAGCCTAAAACAACATTACAAATTACTGGACTATCTAAGTTACCAGAATATCATAATTGACTGGAGAGTACTAACCGAAACATTTCTGAATGAGCATAACAGTGGGTTATATCCGATCCCAGGATATACCGAAACTCATGCATTTCGATCAAACAAACGGGGTGGAGGCGTTTCAATTTACCTAAAAATTGGCATCTGTACATCCCATGAAGTCATAGTTTCACTTGTTAGCACACATATTGAGGCACTAGCAATTCGCGTAAAATTAAAATCAACCCAATTAATATTAATGGGAGTTTATTGACCCCCAAATTCATCCAAAACAGAGTTCAAAAATGCTCTAGAAGACATTATCCAAACACACTTTATTAACTCTAAAGTAATAATCGCAGGTGATTTCAACATTTATCTATCCAACGAGAACACTGCAAATCGGGCAAACTTTCTCTGAAATCTAATGATATCGAATGGTTTCGTCAATTACATAACACTGCCAACACGCCCGAACACCGTCGACAATAGATGTCCATCCTTAATAGATCTTATCTGGGGGAACCTTAATTGGAACGTTAAGACCTTCATAATAAAGACTGATATGTCCAATCATTTTCCATGTCTCGCAAAATTTGCAATAAACAAAACTCAAAATTTCATCTCTATAAAATACAGGCTAGATGGTGAATATCAAAGACTAAAGTACATAAACAATATGAATGAAATTGACTTTTCATTTACACACAGTGAGAACATTGACGTCAACGAAAAATTCAACACTTTCGTAAACCTTTTAAACAAATGCTATGACGATTCATTCCCCATTAAAACGAAAAAACTTGGCGTTAAAAGAGTTCAAAACCCATGACTAACAACAGCCTTGCTAAACTCTATCAACCAAAAACACAAACTTTACCGAAACTATAAAAACAAAATTATACCATCAAGTGTATGACACATAATGATAAACAATTAAAGGCAGTTCTTAAAAAAGCAAAGAGAAAACGCTACTCAAAAGCAAAATTTTTCAGGAGTGCTAAAAAGACTCGAAGGCTACTTGGAGTGTAATCAACAATTTGATCAACAAAATAAACAACACAACCATTTTATAAAAGATCTAAATATAAAAGTCAATTAACAACCAACCAAAAGGAGTCGCAGACGGACTAAACGAAATATTTGTACGTCGGTAACAAAATCTTGAGAAGAATCAAACCCTGTCAAACTGTCATCTTGAACTTTTTTTTTCAGTCTACGAGTCTCATTTCTTCCTTTGTTCACATCACGGACTCTGAGGTAAAGAGGTAATCGCAGGACTAAAAACAAAATATGTGGATGTTTCAATTCCATCCCAACCACATTCTCAAACTTGCTACGATAATAGCGCACACCTTAAAACACTTGTTCAATGAATCATTTTTGACCAGGATTTTTCGCAAACATTTCAAGACAAGCAAAAAAGTGATCCCAATACCATAAAAAAGGAGACCTTCCATAGCAAAAATTACAGACCCATAGCTATTAAAATGCATTACCAAAAATATTTGAGAAGATAATATTCAATCAGTTTACAATATATTTTAATTCCAACAATATTCTCAGCGATTCATAATTTTGGATTTAGAAAAGGAAGCTCAACTTCTGATGCCACTCATTTGCTTAACCGAAAAACTTTACAGAATATAGAAAATAGCAAGAAACTCCTCCCTGCTTATTATTATTAGACTCTTACATATCTTGACAATGTATTGATCCACGATACTACTAGTAAAAATGAACATAAGATGGGCTTTGAGGGGACAGAACTTACAATAGTTTAAAAGCAACTTAAAGGAAGATCTCAATACGTTAAAAACTAATGAACAAATTCCAATCAACTTTCAATATCACCTGCCCCCCCCCATGGTTTCAATTCTTTGGACCGTTTCTTTTACTCTTTATACTAATGATTGTTCAACTCTCAAGATGGCTTTTTCTTTCAGTCCTCATATGCTGATGAATATCTCCTATCTGTTAATAAAATGACAAAAAAATGCAGACGTCTCTTCACGTTCACGTAAAGCAGTAGACACCTTAATAAAAATAATGAAATGGATAGATGATAATAAGCTATCTCTAAATTTAAATAAAAAAATTATACGATTTTTACAGCATATAATTGATGATTTAAATATAAAAATTAACAACGTAGAAATGCATAGGGCTACAGATGCAAAAATAACTGGGAATAATAATCGATGAAAACTGACATTTAAGAAACATGTCAACAACCAGTTAATCAAACTGTCGAGATAACCTCATGTGCTAAATAAATTAAAAATATTGTACCTCTTTCCATTTTTAGAAAAATATACTATGCATTAATACACCCCACTTACTATACTGTCCTTCGTTATATACGGAACCACAATAATCAGTTTATCCACTGTAATTGTCCATTAAAAAAGCGATTATTCGCCTCCAAGCAATTCATAGATTTTTAGAGCCATGACACAACCATTGTTCAAAAAATAAAGATTTTGCAATTCAAAGACTTATTCAATACATCGCTCCTAAAAGGGTTAACATAAAATTATCCATAACATTGGCCTGCGACTTCTTACTAGAAAATTTTTCAACGTTAAACGGCAGGCGCGACGCAATAGATAAACATTACGAAATAGATACTTACCTAAATGCTCCCTTCTGTAGACTGAAAAAAAAGCCATTCAATGCGTAAGCTACAAAGCATCTAAGATCTACAACTCATTGCCACAAGATCATCAAAACCGAAAACTCTACTAAAATCTTTGGTAGAAAAATAAAAATTTATTATTTGAAAAAATATTAATAAAAAACAAACTCAGCGATTCATCTTCTATAAAATCTAGCGATTATTATTATTATTATGTGTAAGCAAGACTATCAAACAACCTTCTTAATTAACTATTTATTTAGTACTACGACGACTTCAATGCTATACTTCTTATATATATATATATTATATATATATATTATATATATAGTATATAGTATTATTATATATATATATATATATATATATAAAAATAATAATTATATATTTTTTATATATATATATATATATATATATATATATATATATATATATATATATATATATATATATATATATATATATATATATATATAGTCTTTTAATAGTGTGAAGCTCCAAAACTCCACACACGCCCCCCTGATCTAAAGATCAATTTTCTCCCCCTAGTAGATTATACCTTAAAAAATTAGTATCTCTCCTTGTTCTTTCACCTTTTGGCTCATAATTACCAACTTCTTCATTGGGTAAAACCACCTTTCTCACGTCCAAAACATTCCTCGCCATCCCGTCGACATCGATATTCCATTTAGAATTCACCTTCGTTACGTATCCCTTATTCCATTTTGATGTACAGATACTCTTTCCTGGCTTAACCCACACTTCCTCCCCTACTTTATACTTTGATTCTATATCCTCACCCACAATAGTTTTTTTTTATCCTCATCAGCAATCTGATATTTCCAATCATAATTAAAAATCCCTTTATACGGTATAGACTCTTCCTTTAAACCATCTTTTGGTGATATATTGTACCAAAATACAGCTTCTAAAGCAATCCTTTTTATCGTACGGTGATTTCTTTCGACTATACCATTTCCTTCCGGTCTATATGCCGCTCTAAACACCTTTTTTATCCCCCATTTTCTACAAAATTCATCCACTTTTTCACTCCTAAACTGCGTACCGTTGTCCATTAATAGCTCATCAACTCTCCCCTTTCTAAAATCACCTCTTCTATTTTTCTTTTAATTTCTTGCCCTGACTCTGAAATCAATTCCTTCCAAATACAAAAACCTACTTGGGCCAATCACCATTGAAAATATTTTTCCCTTAAAAGAGTTATATCTATCGCAAACCTAGACCAATCTTCTTTATTCTAACTACCTTTCCTAACTCTATCGTAAAATTTATTGGGTCAATTGATTGACATTGAATACATTCTCTTACACATTTTTTCACATCTCTCCGCCTTACATCTTTGTCTACCATCCTAGCTAAAAACAAAGTTTTCTCAATACCTTGATGGTGTCTATTATGAAGTTCTTTTAATTCCTCAAATGATAATAGACAAACATTATTATTTATCAGCCTATTTTCCTCTCCGATAAGCCATTTTCTCTTTATTCTCGAGATACTATCCGCTTTATTTTTTTCCGAAGGCACAAATTCTAATTTCAAATAAATACCTAATTCTTCGATCAACTGTTTTATGGTTGCCAATCTTCTTTTTATTAATATTTCTGCTGCTCCCTTAGTTTTTATTCTTTCTTTACCACTTATTGTTGTTCTAATCCAATTAATCACAGTAGCAGAATCCGATTTTACTTCAATATCCGTTAAGTCCCATTTTATCGCTAAATTAATTCCTTTTATCACTGCCTCTAACTCTGCAACATTAATATGTGAATAATCTTCTTTTTTCCTTAACCAAGCCCCGTCTTCCACAATTTTTCCATTTATTTCCAAGATGATGCCCATACCCACATTACTCGCAATCAAACACCATACTGTTTCCTTTTTTTGATCGTGTCATATTCAATATCTTCAACTGGACTCGTCTTTATTTAATTTCTTCAAATAATACTTTTATCAATTTTCAGCACTTCTCATCGATATTTTCATTCCATTTCTCCGTTTGAGATATTCTTTTCACATAGCTACAAGCTAATCTTGCCCATCCCGCAACAGGGTAGTGACCTACGATACTACCGCATATCGAAAACAATTCCTTTTTTTTTACATTATCCCCTTCTTTGATATTCGGAATTTTATTACCTCTTCTGAATTATAAATTGACCTTTTTTCCTTTTATTATTTTCAATCCTAATACTCGACCATTTTCTACAGATTCAGGACTTTTCGCTACTAACCCAAACCTCTTTAGATGATTTACTACCTCCGCCGCACTCACAATTGATTCATTAACAATAATATCATCTATATAATTACTTGTCCCCTTTTCTATCTTACTATTCATTTTTAACACTTCTTTTAAAATCCTATTCATAATTCTTGGTGCCGAATTCAAACCAAATCCCATTCTAGTCAAAGCATAATATTTTCCTCTGAATTTCACAACCTGATAATTCCATAAACTCTTATCGATCCTCACTTGTAAATATGCTGCCTTCAAGTCTACTAGTTTTGTTTTCCCTTTTATTTTCCTCCATTCCCTCAACGTTTCATCACATATATTTACCCCATCACCAGTATGACATTCCGTATAATTATTCATTTCCCTAAAATCCATCACTGGCCTTACCTTATTTTTTTATTTCCTGATTCACGGCCATTAAAGGTATTATTCCATTCACCTTTCCATTATATGGTACCAAAATTCCATCTTTTATCCATTCAATTATTTCTTCATCAAACTTCTCCTTCATTCCTTCTTTTATAGTGTTTTGATAACAACTAACTCTATTTGTTAATTTAGGTTCTTTGTCTTTCCATTTCCATTTTACTCTTCCAGAAATCGCCGTTAAACCACCCCACAAAGTCTTTATCGTCAATAATAATATCATCATTTTTCTCTACTAGTTCTTTAGTATTAATAAAGAAGAAAATTGGTCTAGGGTTGCGATAGATATAACTCATTTTAAGGGGAAAATATTTCTCCAAATTTTGTTAATATATCCATTCCTAGAATAACATCAATATCCTCTATAATTTCGTTTAATATTAACATTTCAGTTTCAATTTCCTTGTTGTTCAACAAAATATTATATTTTTTTCTCCCCATCGTGTTAATTATTTTACCATCGAACCCCTTCACGCATACATCTCCTAATCCAACTCCTCCAATCTTTTTACTAATAAGAGATTTATTGCACCCTGTATCAATAAGTGCGTTACATTCTTTACCGTTTATTAACACCTTAATTACAGGTAATTCACCGGATTCTATATTCAGTTTCTTGATGAAGCTACCTCCGGCAAATAAGCTCCATCTTCTTCGTTTCCCTGAATATTTTTATTATTTTCCCACTTTTTAGAATTACCCTTCCAACAATCTCTTGAGACGTGACCTAATCTTCCGCATGTCCTACATTCTTTTTTATTCCAATTCCAATTTTCTCTAAATTTATGGTAACGAATTAAAAGAGAGCCTCAAAGAATTTCTAATTTTCTCTCCTCCTCCATCTTCTGAACTGATCATTATTTCTAACTAGATAATTATTTATTCCTGATCTATTGCTCAAACATTTGTACTCATTTAATCCAATCAATACTCTTGTTTGTTCGATTAATTTTTCAATTTCTATTTCCTTAATTCCTTGCATATATATTCCGGCATTCCATTTATAAACGCATGCTTAATCATTAAATCATCTTTAATCCCTATTGTTTTTGCAATTTTTTGTATCTCCATCATAAATACATCTGCTGATTCTCCTCTCCACTTTTTGTTAATTAATCTTGAGTAAGCATTGAATGGATCCTCCCGAAGGCTTCTCTTAGTTTCTGCTTTATAACGTTACCGCTTTTCTTTGCATCTTCATTTAGTTGAGTATATACTGTCAATGCCTTTCCTTCTAAAAACATAGGCAGAATTTTTTCTTCATTTTTAATATTCAAATCTTTTATTAGGTTAAATTTTTTTATCCCCTCATCAATTTTTTTTTCTCCCTTAAATTTTTTTTCTAAATCGGAAATTTTTTAAGTTTTTCATTTTTTTTTTTTTTTTTTTTTTTTTTTAAATGGCACCGGCTAAGCTTGTAGCAAACACAAAACAACCTTCTTA
>JABUQX010040290.1:37500-46452 GCA_015478945.1 Trachelipus rathkii
TGGGGGACTGAAAGGTATGGGATAGATTGGATAAATAAGGATGTATACAGGTGTTGGTTTGTGTTAGAGAAAATGAGAATGGAGGAAGGTGGATTGATTTCTGGTGAGATAAGGGATTTGGCTGGTAATAATACTCTTACTTTTAAAACACAGGGAGTATCATAAGATACTACGAGGATGTGTTGTGGGCAAGTTTTCCAGAAGGCCAATGTATTTTTTTGGGTTGTGGGGAATGATCTTTTTTTTGTTAGGATTTATTACATCCATTGTATTAATTGTTTCAAAAATTATTATCGGAGCAGTAGTACGCTATTACTAATCGCCCCTCTTTTTATATATTCCTTAACCACAATAAAATAATATGGTATTCATCAAATGTTAAAACAGTTTCTTGTGAATTAACATTAAATAATAAATCATCTGACAAATAAGATAATATTGTTACAGTGCCAAAAAATATTGTATTCTAAAGTTAGCTAATAAGAATTAACATTCCCAATTAATAGTTAGAATAATATATCAACTTAAAAGTAAAAAAAGAAGGCATTTGGAATTACTAACATCCAATGATTAAATTTTCAAAAGAAAGACTAACCAATTATACAATGTAAAAAAAAAAATACTAAAATACATACTACATAAATAAAAAAGTAGGTTAAATGAACATTATAAAGATAATGCAACTTCAAATATAACTCTTCTGTGAAAAGCGCGAATTGTGTTAAGAATGTGAAATAAAACCTTCTTAGAAAATAATAATGTCTTTTTAACAGGAAGTTCATACCTCAGAGTGATTGAACACTTCCAAACTGATAATATTCATAAGAAGATAATATAATTGGTTTTTCATTCGACAAAAAAGTATATGGGATAGCTTTAATAGAACGTATTTATTCAAGTAATTTTTATAACTTTAAAGAGTCATTACACAACAATTACTGTAAAATGTTATCAAAACGTAAGGTCGAATCTAATATTACTTTGAAGGTTAATAAGCTTATGAATATAGTTCTAGATAAGAAGCAGTTAATAGTTACCCTTATATAATTGTAAAGATAAAATTTAAAATTATATAATAATTATTATGTTGTACGAAATATTATGATCTCGTATTTGTTTCGAAAAAATTGCGTCGATATGACTGAAACTGATATAAGAACAAACGTCATTTATGAGATGGATTTATCAAATCTTTCTTAACAAATATGAAAAATAAAAAAATAAATTTATTTAGTTTTATGATTTCAAAACAGCGAATGAAGATACAACATCTATGGCATGCTTATATATATGTTTTTAGCTTCTGATAATAAATCAAAAATTGTGTATGTAGAATCAGCTACTTTGTTCTTAAGGAATAAATGTTTTCAAATGGTATTTTTATGTATTTAATACTGAAACAGAGTTTATTTGTTCTCTTTTTTCTAATTTGTATATGATTTTTTATGAAAAATTACTGTTTCCGTATATAAATATGTTATTAATAGAAATTAATTAGGAGGTGCCCTACCTATTATTTGGCAGGGTGTGTAAACTTTTGTCTAATCTGTAAAAACTTTAATTTTAAGATTCAATTGTTAAAATTTAACAATAAACAATTAATATAATGTCAATGTTTTAGCAACGCTGTAGGCACCCGCCAGCCGCAGATCTCCATTAACGGCACCGAAGCTAACTAGGCCCGCAAATACAGCGGGAGAATGGCCAGCCGCGGCCATCCCGCCGGCCAGACGAGGCGAGAGAAAGCGAGCAGGAGCCCAGGCTACCCGAGTCAAAGGGAAGCACAGGCTGAAAAGACAAGAGGACACATTCAGGAGACCGGAAGATAAGAAAAGGAGGAGTTTATGGAATGGTCCGAGAAGCGGCCAGGGGAAGAGGAAATAAGAGGATAGAGGCATAAATGAATAAAGCAGGGAGAGAGGCGTACGGTATGCACATCAGAGCGAAGAAGAGGAGGAAATGCAGAGGACAGAAGGAGGAAGAGAGGGGCTATATTGGTGAGGCCAGAAAGAGGAGTCTGGAAGGAGAGAAACCAAGGAAGAAGAGGAGCGCACGGGCGTGGAGAAAGGCACGCGGGGCGAAGGCGAAGAGGGAGCCCGGCAATCGAGGGCGAGCGGAAGGAAAAGGAGCGAGAGTGAAGCAAGCCAACGGGATGTAGGGCCTGGCGGAGACGGCGCGGGGCGCGGAGGCCGGAAGAGGTCTCAATAGAGGCAGCAACGCACAAGACGCGAACCATGGAGGAGGAGTAGCATAAAGATATGGATGGCGAAGAAGGAAGGGAGAACCGGGCGCAGCCCAGCAATAAACGAAGGGTAACAGGGCGTCCCACAACGCTGGAGCGGCAGAAGGACGAAGACGGCACCCAGGACAAAGCAGGCAGGGCTCAATGGCAGAAGGGATTGCGTGAGAAGCAAACGCAAGGCCCCCCAAGCGGCCCGAGCAAGGGCCATGAAAAAACGCGGAGTTGGCTAGAGAAAGGTGTTAGACTGATCGGAAATGGAAGAGAGAGGAAGGGGCCGCGGCAAGGTGACCAAGAGGAAAGCGAAAAGGGTGGAGGGGAAGAGAGGAAGGTACGAGGGGGCCAATCGAGGCTGGCCGGGGAGGGCAATAAGGGGGAGAGAAATCCGATGGTTCTTCGGATGAGTAGTGTGGAGGTAAAGGTGGCTAGCGCAGGTAGGGAAGAGAGCCAGAGCGGGGAGTAAGGCCGCTGTGAAGGAGGCGGCCCCGCGCTCCTCACGAGAACGGGAGGAAGGAGGACCCCAACCAGAGGCAGGGGGGACAGGGAAACTCCCGAAAGAGAGGACCGCAGAGGGGAGGGAGAAGACCGTGCGTAGAACAGGCGCGGGAAAATGGGTAGAGAAAAGAGGGCAAGAAGGATGTGGTAAAACCGCTTGTTGCGGCCTCAGATGAGAGGAAGAACGGAGGAGCGTGAGAGCACCAAGAGGAGGGTTTAAGCGCCCTGAAGTGATAGATAAGGATATGAGCCACAGTAAACAGCGGGAAAAGGGAGGAATGAGGAGAACTATGTAGGCACGTAGACGTGAAACGGTATTAAGTCAAAGGAGAGTGAATGGGACAGAGGCACACACGACACCCGGCATACCTCGGAACTAGGAGCGCCCAAAGATGATGGAGAGTGTGGTGCCCAAGTGGACAGGAAAAAGAGGGAGAGGGAGTGAAGGCGGAGCCAGCGGAGGCGCAGACAAAGAGAAGATGGATATGGATGAGGGAGAGGGAAGATCCGAGGTGTGACGATGTTGCCACGACAGAGGCAAAGGGAGACGGGATAGGGCGTCATCGGAGGGGGGGGAAAAAGGCAAAGAGAAGCCCGCGCCCCAGGCAAAATTCCGTCCTGCGACGCGCAACGCGTACAGCGCGCGGCGAGCGCGCGTGCAGGCCGACGCCCCGCGCGCGGCGCGAGCGCGGCGCGTGATGACGTTCACGCCAGCGCGCTTGACTAGACGCGAGACGTCGTCGACGGCAGCCCAACTCGCGCCGCAATGTGCGAGCCCGCGTCTGCCGTTCGAGCGGGCATCGGCGCGCTGGCGGTGCGCGCAGGCACTCCAACTACACGATCACGAGCCGGCACGCCACCTACACAGCAGCCACATAGGGCGATCGAGATATGGTAAAAGAGCAAACAGTATGTGGACGAATATAACTAAGTATTAATATGGATGGTGTAGCGGAAAAGCACAGACAAACTGGTGATACAAAACGACCAAAGCGACAAAGGAGAGAGCGTATTGAGTAATGATTCAGGCAAGGAATTCTCAAGAGATTAAATTAGATTTGCAGAAGAATGCATAGAAAGAATTCCGATGAATAAAAAATGACTGTTTTGTGAGAAGAAATATGAGATTCGCACACCCTCCAGAATAAGCAGCACCATAGAACTGTAGTATCGATGAACCATAGTATGGACCGTCGTGAGAGAGAGAGAGAAAGAGTCCCAGTGAAAGGATTCCGATAGTGGTGAGATGAATTGTAGAGAGGTAACTGCCTACCGTAATTTGTAACTAGACTTAAAGATGCCTGTAGTTGATGAGAGAGATGGAAGCAGAGAAAATGGGTATGGGCCCAATACAAGCGTAGCTGCTCACCCAGCCTGGAATTTCCCCCTCGGCCCCGACCGCCCCAATGTATCCACCTACGCCAGCTCCCCTAAAGAAAAAAAAAAAAAGGGTATTCAATATAGGGTATAAGATTGAGGGTACGTGAATGATAGGATCAGTAAAAGAGGGTTGCACCGAGTAAGGTGAGCGACTATAGGCTAGGTAGGCACTAAAAATATATATAGATAATAATATATAGGTGGTATACTAGGTATATATAGGGATATATAGTGCACAGGATAAGTGGAGATGGGTCTGCACATACTCCATAGCAGTCACGGGGAGGGTATATAAGTACAGTACTTACGATAATAGCATGGGCGAGGGTAGAGTAAAAGAAGATAATGAGTGCGTGTAAAGGCACTGTGAGTAGGTAGGGGGGGGGGAGTGATCTGAGGATGTTAGTAGGAGGGGGTAAGGCCGAAGATGCAGGTAGGCGGGGGAACTAGGTCATGTGCTTATAATATAGGCACGAATCAGGCGGAGGTGCACCAGCCGAAAAGTATAAGGAGAGGCGAATGAAATGTAGGAGGTGGGCGAACAAAAAGGGGGTAGGTAGTAAGCGAGAATAAACAAGTGAGGATGATAGTGTTAAATGCACTAGTACAGTGAGCAATAAGGGCATAAATAAATAAATGTAAGATAAATAATAAATTAAGGGAGGAATAAATGGGGGAGCGAAATTAGGGACGGAGGCAGTGGCAGAGGACAGGGATAAGGTAAGCGTGATGTCAGAGGGGCGGCGAGAGGCCGAAGCGCAGCGCGATCGCAGACAGTCGTACGGTCACCAGCGCTGCGTTCGAAGCGAGATCGCGTCGATCGCGACGCAGCGCGATCAGCGGCTTATAGCGATAGCCGGTCGGAACGCGATTGTCCTGATCGCGACCGCTAGCACGTCTACCCGCTTATCTATTATATACCATGTATAATCACTTATCAAGACTAGTCTGATCTATCCATAGGTAATACTTAGATCTGATATATCATGCTAGCGTTATCATATAACTGCTGTACGTATAGGGATAAACGATGCGAGCGAATAAAGGCCGCTGCGCAGCGCGCGCGTCAGGCAGACGCGCCCACGCGCGTCCCCGTGCTGTTATACGACCGCGCGACGTCGTCAGCTTCGCAGCGCGTCGCATGGGATAATCGCTGAATAGTCGAATATGCAGCGCGTACGCGCGCGCTGCGCCGGCGAGCGCTCGGCGCTCGCCTGCGCCGGCGGAGTTGCCTCGCAGCGGGAGCTTAGGAGTTAAAAGCGTACCGCGAGAAGTACGCGTACTGAACGCGTCAGCGCCGCGCGCAGCGCTTGCGCGCGACAAGAAAGGAAGGGGTGTGGAGGCGCGCGAGAGCACGACAGTGATATAGGAAGTGAGTAAAATAGAAACGGCAGTTTATAGTAATTAGGAGATATAGTGAATATTAAGAGATATAAGATAAGTAAGAGAGAGAGGAAATGAGAATAGAGAATATGAGATGAGATGAGATATATATGAATGAAGTTATGAAGTAAGGATTATGAGAAGAATGTAATATATGTAAGTAAGAGATTACATGAAAGTATATGGATGTATAGAGAGGATGAAGAGAGAGCATATATATACGTCGCGTGTGGCACTGCCGCACGCCTGAGGGGGGTGTGGGTGAGAGTAGTATATAGACAGAGAATAGAATTATGAGAAATATGATAGAGATAGAGGGTATGAAGTAGAATAGAGAGAAGAATTTAGTAATGATAATGATATATGTAAGTATAAGAGTTGATAATTTAGAAACTTTCATAAATGTTAGATATAAATGATACTTCACCTCATGCCTTATACCGCGTCATCCTCATGTTACCCATCCTAAGCTAACTTTAAGATCGCTCGAATCCGCATCTCTTCATCCTTGATTATACCCTATCCCGCATTGCGCCGCATCCTCATTCGCTGCAAAAGCCGTAAGATAAGAAATGTACATTCTGTCTGAATCGCAACTAAGTTAAGATAGTTAAATGGAGATTGTAGTACAGTAGGGGCGTTGGAGAAATAAATGATAAACAAATATAGTAGATGAGAGGGGACCCCTCCCCAGCCGAAATTATACTGAAAACTAAAAGGACGGGCGTAGTGAGAGAGAGATAGAGAGATGAGAGGAGAGAGAGAGATGGATGTATAAGTGAGAAATAGGATAGGATAGAGAGATATATATAGAGAGTAAGAGATATATATATTAGTTATATTTATATTAGAGATAATAGGGGTAGGGGGTATAGTTAGGTATAGGGATGAGGATAAGGTATATAATATAGTATATGAGATAGGTAAGTATATATGTAATGTGTATGAATATATGATAATATGGAAGTAATGATTATATAGAGTAATATATATAGCATTATATATATAATAGATATAGTGAAATAGATATATAGATAGATATAGAGTTATAGATAGATAGAAATAGACAACCGTAAATAGTATTATATAAGTAAGCCTTTAAATCGTAATTCGTAACGCAAACAAATATGAGATAAGAGAATGTAATTTGGAAAAGTCAAGTAAGAATATAGTGAGATAAAGTCTAACAGATTAGAGATATTAGATGAAGAGAAAGAGATGAGTTGGATAGGAGGGAGCAATGAGAAAGAGTAAGAGGATGGGATTATAATTGTATGGGGAATGAAGAGAGCAGAAGTATGGAAAGTAATGAATGATGGTATAGAATTGAGACGAGAGAATTATGGGAAATTATACGTCAGCACGTATTAAGGTGAGAATAGAGTAGAACGCAGTGTGAAAAAGACACGCGACAGACAAAAAACGGAAAACAGAGTCGAAGGAATAAAAACAGGCGGAGAATAAAAACGGTATCGAAAGAATAGCGCCCGTATGTTCGTATGAAAAAATGCTGGGTTAACAGTATATCTCTTATAGGCTGTATGTTTAGAGAGGAAATGGGGACCCGAAAGGAAGGAATGGAACTCGTATGTGTATATTTAAAAGGATCAAGGGGACGGAAACGCAAAAAAAAAGAAATGGAGAGGAAAGAACCAATATCCACAAGACAATGGAGATAGGTAAATAAGACGAAAAAGCCGAAGAATTCGCGACCCTATTGTAGTAGACGATAATAAAGTCGCAGTCCAGAGAGGCGCCAGTCGTCTCTCGCACCGCACCGCAACTCAGTCTAGAATAATAGAATTGTGGGATGCTGTCAGTCTCTCTTACAGACACCCATAAAAAAATTATAATTAATATATTAAATAAACAATCTATACTAAAAAGATAAGAAAATATTGACAATGTTTAAGGAAAAAGAAAAAAAAATAAAACGAATGGTAGAGGCAATTTCCGACAATGCAGCGTAGATAGATGAAGGGAGAAAAACCGCATCTGGCGGTGCGCTCTCAGGCCGCGCGCACCGGAACCCCGCACGCGGAACCTTAATACCAAACACCCGCACTAATATAATACAGCAGTCAACGGACACGCAGAATACCGATAGAATCTTTGTACAACACAGTAGGATTGGCAAAAAGTCTGTAATGACAAGGCGTGAATGAAATGAGAAAGGGGGAGGTGAGGAGTTGTAGTCAAAAACAGTGGAGGGGGAGGGAGGGGGCTAGGTGGAGAAAGGGGGACAGAAAGGGCAAGAGAGAGAGAGAGAGAAAGAGAGAGAGATGAGAGATAAATTATATTTAGGGTAGCAAGTTTGTTTAGTAAGAAGAATTAAGAAGAGCACCAATAGATTATAGATGGATGACATAATTCATGATGCACTTTTCTGAATGCAAGATCGCCCGATTTTATGCCGTACAACTGATGATAGATGTTAGAAATACATTGAGGACATAAATTGTATATAGCTACCAGTATTAACTCCATTGATGAGTTATTTGTATGATGACAGATTTGGTCGAGAGTAATGAAAAGTATGCGCGAAAACCAGATTATAGAGGAGTATGAGCGATTTAGGGGCGTAGAAAATGTTTTCCACGCCATTGCTGCACGACTTTCTTTGTCCCTCTACATGAGTTTCCCGCAAGTGCTAGGATGGTCTCTTACTTAGCCTGTTTTGTTGGTGCATGAATGTGCGTAGAAAGGGGGAGGGGAAGGGGAGCAGAGGGGGGGGGGGGAGAGAGAGCATAAGAGGGAGAGAGGAGGCAGGGAGAGAGAGAGAGGAAGAGAGAAGCAGAAGAAGAGAGAGAGAGAGAGAGAGAAGATGAGAGAGGAAGAGTACAGAAAGACAGAGGAGGAAATGAGAGGATTTTTCTAAAGAGATTTATGATTTTTTTTTTTTGGATTTTTAATTTTGGATTTTGATGTATTTCTATTTGGGGCAGGGGGTTCTTAGGGGCGTCGGGTTCTGTGGCGATTGTGACGGCACTAACAGTCTTGGGGCGTGAATAGGTCGAACGTTTTTGGGTAAGCGGGGAGAGTTCCTGCGCGAACGCTGTAACCCTAACCGGGTTGGGCGTCGGGTGCTGGTATGACGCATATGGCGTAAGTAATTGCAGCCGCCGAACTGTCGTGTGAAGGGAGCCAACTAGTACGGAGTGGAGTAAGGGCCGGGCGGCTAAGGGGGGAGGGTTGTGGGCCTGAGGGAAACTAGGAAGGATTCTGTCCTTTGTCGGAAGACGGCGTCGTGGAAGGCGCCAAAGCGGCGAACGGCGATGGGGCTGGGGGCCCGCAAAAGCGGGCGGCCGGCGACGACAAGAAGAGGGGGCGGCGTGCGTACGGGGCCGCCGAAGAGAACAGAGGTTGCACCCGGCGGGGGAAAAGCCGGTACTACGGCTCACGAGGACGGAGAGCGGCTCAGCCAAAGGACGGCGGGCCGCGAGTGATTTGGGAAG